>JAPDSC010016622.1:0-62086 GCA_026290005.1 Latrodectus geometricus | reverse complement strand
TAATTAATTTCCCATTATAACCAATTTTAATTCAAAAAATGAATAATTTATTAGTAGAATTATCATTTCAAATGCTTATATATTTTCATAAGTGATTGACAAAAATGGAAAATCTCAGTTTTTAAAAATAGGTTTTTATATAAATAAATCAAAAAAAGCTTACACATTTTGTTGAACATTAAAAAATAGCATTGTAAAATTAACTATTCTCTCATACTTGATTTTAAAGAGAATGATGAAACTTTAGAAATATAAAATTTTAACATTCAATGTAATTAGTACATTTAAATTTTTCTTCATAATGAAATTATTTTCATAGAAAAATAATTTCATAATATACATATACATTTATAAAAAAATGGGAATAAGGTATCGGCATGATGCATACACTTACTGAAGACATTTGCAAATATTATAAATGAAGATATTTGCAAATTCCTGTTTTAATTATACCTTCAAGCTTTATTATTTATTATAATTATAACAACCAATTAAAAATATTAAAATAAAACGAGAGACATAATACAGTCAAAACATAAATCTTAACATGATGAAATTAATTTCATTTCTATATCGTAATATATCGAAAATTTTTTTGTTTGGAATCAAATATTCAGATTTAAAAAGTACTGTTTTAGAACAATATTAATTTTCTAAAATGTACATAATTTTCATGATTTTTTTAGGGGGATCATAATTTTTTCTTTTGTGAAATGAAGCTAATTTGTAAACTACCAATCAAAATATAAAACTACTTAGACGCCATATTTTAGAATATAAATTTCGTTTTTCAAATTTAGATAAACTGTGAAATCCTTTTTTTACCATTCCCCATTGCATTTAAATTTTTTTTATGCTGACGTTTTATTGTTTATGTGCAGAATTTTTGATAATAAATAAAATCTTTAAAATAAATCATGTGCATTATATTTTTTGGAAAATTTTTTGTAGTCTTTCTCTAAATTTACCAATCATTTTCATTTTAAAACATTTATTGTACAGTGAAGGAAAAACATTTAATGTAGAACTAGTTTGAACATGTAAAAAAATGTCATATTGTATGATATATTCTATATTAAATATGTAATTATGAGAATATTACTGTAAATAATATAAAAGATAAAACTACAGTAAATGATAGATTCCTCGTTAATATTTTTGCTTTCATTCTCCCTTTGAAAAACAAATTTTCATTAGACATACAAACTGTCCTTAATATTTGTGAAAAAAAATTTAAGACATATTAAAAGATATATAATAACAACATGGATTCCTGAACAGAACGATATTTTTTTTTATATAATTAGAAGCAGAAATCATTTGGTGCTAGGAATTAAATATGAAAAATTTACATTCACAGAATTTTTCTCCAATAATTCATTTGAAGTCAATAACATACTGTATATTTTGAAGTCTATTGTTAGGTAATTAAATTAGCTTTTTATATTTTTTTAAAGTATTAAAAATATGCAATTTTGCCGATATTCTTCAGTTTGTATGTAATAAAACAAGAGAACATTTCTTTTAATGACTTGTAAAATTATTTGATGATTTTAGAAACAAAATGTTGATTTTGAAATTTTATCTGCAATGAGTAAAAGCAAATAATAATTAGGCAGCAAATTAACTATTTACAACAGCTATTTAAAATCATCACAAGTATAAGTATCGGAAAAACTACAAGAACATTTTTTTTACACTTCTTAAAATAAATGAAATAAATTGAATTTTCTGATAATAATTTTCAAAATAATTTAATAAAATTCATATTTAATGTAATAAAAAACTATAATAGAGACATGTAGACATTTTTGAGCAGAACATGCTAAAGTAAGCAACTAGCACATTATGATTACTTAATCTGACAGCGATTGATGGAATTCCTGGCTGTAAGTCATTAAAATGTGGTTATTGTGAAGTAGTCTAGGGTAAATCGGAAATACTTTCCATCAACAATTAGAGACTTTTGAATTCTTGACAAGCACTAAAGTGGGAAAAATTTGCAGTGCAGTGAAAGCCAAAACTATGTTGCCACCACAAAACAAAAATGAAGCACTTTCTTCATCAAATCCCAGATGGTTAAGGGGTTAATATAGTAGATATAATCATTATACACAATGAAAATTGAATTAAAATATGAAGAGAAACTACAATTCCACGAAACAAAATACTTGAAAATGAAAGTCTCATTACAAGTGTTTTCTTTCCAGAAGTAAAATGATTAATACTCTGACTACAAAGCCAGTTCTGTTAAAATAATTCATACACAGTTATTTATAAGATAACAAAGCAGTTACCAAAAATGAAACACTACAAGCAGAATTTAAGAGAAAAAAAATGATTTTGATTGTTAATTACAACAAAATCGGAAGTTATTAAATATTTTTATAAGATATTGATAAAGTTAGAATATAATAAAAAATATGTATTTAAAATGAAAAATATTACAGCCTATTATCATTTAATTTCTTTCAAATAAATTTTAAATTAACATACTACAGCTTATCCAAAAACACAACATTTATTTCCAGGCAAAATAAGGCACAAAATATCTTGCACCTTTAAAATTTATAAAGTAATACAGATTTAAAAATTGCTATTAATAAATATCAAAAACTTGTGTAACTTAAGAAATCTTTAAATCTTAACACGCAACTTTTGTAAATTAACATAAATATATTACAAATAAGTTACAAATCTAGGAATTTGAAAAACTAGGAGTAAAACATTTCACAATGAAAATGAAAAAAAACAAGTGAGTTTTTTAAAAATAATGTTAAAAAAAATCAAAATAAAGAAACAACACTGAAAATAAATACTCTGAAGTATAACATCTAAATTGAAGACAATACATGTTCACATAGGAAAATAAGGAAGAGAAATTACTCAAATAAAAAGAAAAAATTTAACATACCATTGAATGACCAATCAAAATTATCTTCTTTTTGGTGGAATACATACTTAGTATATGTTTCATACATTCCCTGACAAAATCTTTAAAGAAATGAAAGAAAAATATCCATATTTTTTACAAGGTAAAGAAAAATTTTTCAAAACAAAATTGATATCTTTTACCAACAATCCTAGGTAAAGATTAAAAGATATAAAAAGAAAATATTTACAAAAATAGTTAAACACTGAAATTGGCTAAACTTAAATAGCATAAACTAATTTGCAAAGCTTAATATATAATATAAATTTCTTCTCTCCAATTTAAAATTTTTGTGTTTATTTCTCTCTCACCTCTCCCTCACTTCACATCTATATACATATATTATATTTCACCATATAGCTAAACAAACTACATTTTAACCTAAAATCAATACAAAACATAATTATTTTTTAAAAAAATAAATAAATTAGCAAAAAAAAAAAAATATCTTGAAAGCTTATAAAAACAGCAACATTTTAAATGAACAAAACCTAAAACACGTTTGCCTGTCTACTTACTAGTTTGTTCCATTAATGTACCACCAAACAAAGCTGACATCTCCTAAAAATGATAGGGATATAATTACTCAATATTTCACAGAAAAAATTCTTATAATCAGTATTTATTTTAAATCAGATTTGTAAAGGATATTAATTCCTAAATTATTATTAAGATAGTTGTGCAAAGTTTTATTAACTAAAAAGAATTAATTTTTATAATTTTATAAATAAATTTAAAAAATTATTAATAAACATAAAATTAATATAAATTTTTTACTGCTTTATTTTGTAGTTAAAGTAATAACAAATTTACTGTATTAGTTTTGTGTTCATTAAATAGTTATAGTAAAGGTACATATAAACCAACAA
Organism: Latrodectus geometricus; assembly: GCA_026290005.1. Taxonomy (NCBI): domain Eukaryota; kingdom Metazoa; phylum Arthropoda; class Arachnida; order Araneae; family Theridiidae; genus Latrodectus; species Latrodectus geometricus. Next base: position 58,285 of record JAPDSC010016622.1, on the reverse strand, counting down.
AGAATTTACTAAAAAATAACAATCATATATCTTTTAGAATACAAAACAGATATATTCTATAACTAAACAAATAATAAATTTAAATTACAAATATGAATGATAGATAAAAGGTTGCAATAATTGAAAAATACGAAGTAGTAAATCCTGATATAAAATTGAAGGGGAAATAAATTTATATCTGAACTTCAAATGTTTGTGAGTGGTTAATTTGTCATTCTTTGATTAATTTTGGTATAATTTGACCAGGACTACAATTGAAAAGAATTTGAACTTCAACAAACCTCTAAGCCTGGGGTGAAATTGAAACACAAAGCATCTTTATAAACTATAAAGCTTTTAATACTATTGTTTGTTTGTATTGAATCATGCTAAAAATTGATGTAATGAAAGAAGTATAAAATATCTATAAATAAACTTTGTTACATTTTTAACAGCACTAAAAGGTAAAAAATGAAGTTCGGGGGGAAAAAATCATTAATTTTGTCCCATTTAGGAACTATAAATCTAGTTTAAATTGATGAGATATGTCAAATCTTCTAGTATATATTTTAAATAATAATTTAAAAATATTTTAAGGAAAAGCTTATTTTCTAAATCCGATGTGATAAAATAACATAATAAAGTGAAGTAAAATAACTTGTAAACTATTGTTATAATTTATCGTGATAATGAAAACATATTACTAAAACAGAAATTGGGTTCTTCTATATGAATTTATATTGAAATTAAAATTTATTTCAGATAGTGTAAATAATAATAAAAAAATTATGTGTCATAAACAGCATTTAATTTGCTTAATTATTCACAAGAAACATTATCAGAAATCATTAAAAGTTCATACCTATTTGTTTTCACATTACTTTATTCTTATTAATGTTATATTTGATGAAGGACATTAGAATGCATGTTTCCACTTGTTTCATCACAATAGTCATACACATTTATTTAATTATATGTCATATGTAAACAATGATTACCTCATTAAAATTAATAGAAAAGAAGTTGAAATGGACAGGAGAATGTAAAGATTGACCCATTCGAAGAGCAACAGATGCTAGTGATCTAACTTGACGATGGCTACCAGCATTGCCAGGGATAAAAAGAACAGGAATCCCTAATAATTTTCCACTCCTGAAGTAAATGAATGCATAAATTAAAAACCCTTTATAGACAATCAAGTTAACACCTTTAATAAAACAATCAAGTAAATACTATAATAACACAGTCATAAAATATTTTATAGTCATAAGTTATGATTATTTCTGTATGGAAAAATTTTTTTTCATTAAATTCAAAATTTGAAATGAAAGAATATTTACTTACTTAATTTCTTCAAAATATTTCCTAAAATAAAAAAAAATAAAAAATATCAAATATTTAATTAAAAATATTCATATAATTATTAATATAATTTAATTAAAAATATTCATATAACAAAATAAAATTCATTAGTTTATAAATATATTAGTGCAAAGAATTCCTATTTAAAAAATCATATTGTGATAATTAAAAAGCTTTTGGATTTCTAATGTAAAGATTTAAAGAGAATTTTAATTAAAACTTTAGAATTAAAAGGAATAAACCAGAATTATTATATTAATGATTAAACCAGTTTTGAGTTTATAAAGAATTTAAAGAAAAGAATAAAACTCTGTTAACAAGAAGCTTTTTAAAATTAACAAATATTAGTCTTGTTAAAATCATCTTTGGCTGTAAGCATCCTGTTCATTTGGTATGTTACCTGTCCAACAGCACTATGTAAATAATCCTAACACAAGGTTTCAAGTAATATTTATTTATTAGATTAGAAACCTGATATAATGCAATTTCCATATTGTTTTTAACAATGGCATGACTAAAACAAAAATGAATACTTTAATAACAAAAGCATAGGAACAGTTTCTAAAATATTGTAGTATTTGGTTAAAAACCAATTATACTTTACTTTAAAATCTGGTACAAAATGCATTTTAACAATCACAGCAAAGATATGCTATGAGACAAATCAAAGATCAGTTCAAAGACTGCTAATAGTTTTTAAGTATTTAATTAAAAAACCTAACAAATAAGCCTTATGTTAGCAACTTTTTAATTTAAAGCTGCGATATATACCTGAAAAAAACAAATGTGTCACATATATTGCCCAAGTTATTTTATAAACCTGACAATTTGTATAAATGAACTAAACTATCTATTCAGACATTTACAAGAAATCTTAATTAAAGTTAGAATGAGCAGCTAACAAATGATGATGTAAAGAAAATCATTAAATGTTTTGAAACAGTCAGCAAAGAAATTAAATTGTTGAAATCATTAATTGTATTTTGGATATTTTATGAATCAATGTGAGTTGTATCATTATATACTTGTTGTAGCTTGTTAGCCACTAAATGTTAAATTTTTGCACATGAAAACTAAGGCTAACATGGATTCTTAATCATGACAAGATCCACATCCAAGATGAAACCAAAAAACTGAAACTAAGGAACACAATTTCAACTTTAAATTAGAACATTACATTCCCAAGTTTAAAACTGAGAACTTAAATATGAATGAAAAAGAATGGAAATATTAATATGTACAGTGTAATACTTTATCCCATTATAACACTATAGAAACTTTGTAATACTGTATCACACTATAAAAACATATGAAACAATATGGTATTTTTTCATTAAAATGAGACAGTACATTGCAGATCACATAAAATAACCATCAAAATTCTAAAATAGATAAAGTGCTTTAAACTATAAGTAAACTGTTCTCTTACACATTATTACAAACCCTAGTCAGAAAGTAAATATTTTAAAAATTGAATTTTTAGTGTAGAAGGTAATGGAATAAAATATGCAAAACTTGTGTCAGAAAATAACATAGTAAAAAGAAATGTTATGGCATTATAAGAAAACAATTATTTATACAAATTAACATATTTTTATAATTAGGTATTTTGGTTTGGATTTACTGTGGTAAATCATACATAATATTAATTATAACTTAATTGCAATCATCTTTTCTATTCATGTACATTCATATATAAATTCTCTAGAGTGAAAAATCTAAAATCCTGATGAATTCACTATAATTAACATTTATAATGAAACCATCAGAAAACAGTCATTGCACGATTCTTACATTTTTAAGCAGAATTATACACTATTGCTGACTTTGAATGATATTCAATCAATAATTTTTAAAGATCCAATAATTTCTAGAAATTCCAACTAACAACCATGGGAAATTTGTTAAAAAAAAATTATGAATTGAGAATTATAAGAGAAAAACAATATAAAAGTAAAGAAGATACTAATTGCAGAAGAATATTTTATTCTGAATATGTTCCAAAGAATATAATCAAACACAACATCTTTAACTGACAAATATGTTTATTGTGATAGCTTTCATACAGTCTAAATGCAAAGTGAACTAAGAGATTACTTAAAATTTCATTTCAATCAAAAATTATCTCTACCTATCAAATATTGAAGTAATTTACAATTGCAAGAATTAAAGGGAAAAAGAAAGGAAATAAAATTCAATAATCGTTCTTCAGTTGTTACAATTCACAAATTAAAATAAATCAAAAAAAAAAAAAAAAAAAAAAAAAAAAAACCACTTGATTAATTGAGAATTATTCTGAATTTGAAGTACAGTGTAGAAAACTTATTGATAAAAATTGTAACTCGAAAAAATAACTAAAAGCTTTGTAACAACCATGGTTATATATATTTCATAAAAACGGCATTAAAAATACATTATTTTACTTAAAGATAAAAGTATTTTAACACAGATAAATAACAAATGAATAAGATAAAATTTTAATTTCACATTTAATAATATAACATTAATAATAAATACATGTATATTTAATAATATAACATGTGGAAAAAATACTAACCCTTCACCATAAACATACAAACTATAACGTGAAAATAAACCTGATTGGTCGGACTTTACAGGAATTTTCTGTAAAATAATTATTTCAATTTTAAAAATTATATTATTTATAAGAGAAAATTTATGAAGAAAAAGTAGAACTACTTAACATAATAGGGAAAATACATTTTTTTTTCCATACAAAAATAAATAAAATTAAATTCTTGGTTTCTTGCATAACAATATGCTAGAGGCTATAACTTCATAGTTATAAAATTTTTATGTTATTCTAATGTATTTGCAATTTTTTTTTACATAAAATTAAATTAATTTAACTTAGTAGGTTCTTTCAAGCAAATTAAATAAGACTGGAGAAAAAAACAAAAATGCACATATGAGGAGAACACTTGTGAGCATGAAGCACAAATGAACACAATATTTTTTATTGAAGCAAAAGTTCTCATTTTTTAAAAGAAAACATTGTTATTTTGTCTTTGTATGATCAAAACATTATGTGTTCCAATTATTATTTTGATTAATTTTTACATTTGACCCTTTTATTAAAACTGATTAAATTCCACTCTTCTAGACAAAAAAATTATATAACAATAGTTTTCAAATCAAATTGAAAATTATTATAATTTAAAAATAGACTTAAAATGGAAAACGAAGGCACTTGTGAACATGAAGTCTACCCACAAATGTTCACAGGGCCCACAAAAATTTTAAAAACTAAGAATTAATTTACTTAGTTATAAAATTAGAAATAATTTGGCATTATGAAGAAACAACCTGTATTAATTTTTTATATTCCCCCCAAAAAAATAATAAAGAAAAAGATTATTTATAAGAGTATAACAATTACAAATTTTTTTATAATATCATTTGATATTGATTACTTGATTAATGAATATTTGAACAGTAAAAATAATTTTTATTGTTAAAATTTTCATTTAAAAATAAAATTTTATATTTTTTTTAATTTCTTATACATAAATTTTAGTTCAAAACTACTCATTCACTAAAAAGAAATTAATGAATCAATTTTATTTAAAAGTTAAAATTAGTTATATAATGCATAAAAAAATCAGATATAAAGTTTAAAATCCTGTAAAACATTTTAAATACTTTGCAAAAAACTAAAATAATAAATATTGTTTGCAAAATGCATTTTATAAGTAATGTAAATCTTTATCATTCAGAAAATTTTAATTATATTTTTATTCTTAGTTTAAATCAATACACTAATTAAATTTTTAAAAATAAATATGCAAACTTTTTCTTCAAATGATTATATTATTTTCAAAAAAGTAGATTGCTTCATAATATATTTTGACATTAGTAAATCTCTATTAAATGAAAAACTTGACTATCTAAAATTTAAATACTATTTAACTGACAATTTTCATTGATTGTTTAATAAAAATATATTACTTAATTTTTTAATTAATTATAAATATTTGACAAAAATAATTAAAAAACAGTCACAAAATAAGAATAACTACAGAAAATTTCAATTTGATTATTGCTTAAAATATACTTTAGTATATAAATGCAATAATTTTTCTTCGGAAAAAAGAACATAAATGTATAATATAAAGAAATTAATCGGATGTTCCAATAAAAAATTTATCAACAAAATGGACACGGAAATATAATAAAATAAATTTCAGAAATCGAAACTAAATAAAACATTTTGTTCTACAGCATTTTAATATAGAAATACAGTATGTTTATTTTACATGCATTGCATTTCGCAATTTATCCATATTATTAATTTTAACGTAAAATCCAAGAATTCAAAAAACAAGGCTATTACAAAAAATCAATTTAATATTTATCACAAATCAATAGCCTTACTTTACCTTAATTTTAAAGCCGATTAAATAAATGGCAATTATATTTTAAAAAATAATCACAAAAAATAGATAAAATTTGGTCTAATATATAATGAAAAATAATTTATATGAAATATAATACCATATATTCTGGATATTCAAACATATAAGTCATTTCACACATATTTTTTTGATTATTAGCAACATAATAATACATTCCATACATTGCAAAAATAAAACACGAAACGGGAAAAATAAATTTAGCTATAGTTGAAATCATTATTTTTATATATCCTAGATCATACAGAAGTCTACAATTTATGAAACAGAAAAAAGATCTATCGCCGGGTAATATTGATTTTTTGATATATTGCCAGATTCATCTATCTTAATTTGTCTTCAATAATTAAAGATTTTCACTGTTTGGTGTTTCATGTCATTCTGAAATCAGCAGTACAATTTTCAGAGTATTAAACAAAACTCAAAACAAATGGTATAATAATCCTTTCACAGTTGAAATAAAAAAAAATTAAAGGTTGAGTTTTATAAAACTATTATTGTTAACAATTATCTAATTAAATTATGAAAAAATAAAGCCAAGCAAAACAATTTTTCAACAACAATAGAAAACTACGTATCAAATACATACTTGTTGTTTTGATAAAACTTCTGTGGTTTCTTAAGGATGAGTTGGGTTCTGAAATTTTTTTCCCTATTTTAGGCAACAAATGATAAAAAAATTTACATTTCCCATTTTAAAAGTTATTTTTTGGTTGTTAAAAAAGGCATTTATATGACTTTTATATTTTGTTACTTTAAAAAAAAAAAAAAAAAACTATGTAATAATTTTTTAATCGCATGTTCTATCATAAACATGTTTAATAAGAATTATATAGGAAAAAAATATGTGATGAATTAAAATTTTAAAAACATTAACTTTTGTTTTGTCATTTAATATACACTATATTTCGCCATTTGCGAAAATTTGGCGGAATTTTCGTCAGCTTTTTTGTTAAGTGAATATTGCATACTTACTAATTAAAGAAATTTTAACCAGTCTTCATAAAGTGTGTTTTAACCATTCTCATTCCAAATATCTATATATCTTGGTCATATATTGCGATATCTATATTCGATAACCATGTGAGAATTCATTTCGTTTTATTAATATTATAATTTAAATAACTTTTTAATGCTTATATATACTTTAATTTACAACTATATATGTATTTCTTGCATAAATAAATGTACAGGTCCATTTTTGGCGACCCTATTTGAACCAATCTTGGATTATCTATATTTCATTGTATAAGACCAAGCCTTTATTGTACTAAGCTTTGCTGCCAAAATTAGTCCGATCTAGGCAGCCAAGATATGATTAATCTTGGGGACCCTTATATATTTCTCTTTTATAACTCATATATTGATAAAAAAAAAAGGTATTTCATTTTGAATTGTTAATTTGAAAACTAGCTATTCTACATTATTCCAATATATACACATTCAATTTTTTACATTTAAAACTATGTTTGTTGCATTTTATAAAAATATAATTATCATGATTGCACTTTACTATTTTGTATTCTACATTAAAAAGTTATACAAGTGACAAATTTGTTATTTTAACCAACATTTAAATAAATTTCAGTAACGAAATTACAAATACATGATCTATTTGGCATACAGATCTAAATATTCGCAAGCCACATTATAAACGATAACATTAACAATACAATGATTTGATTTGTTTTATACACTACTAGCCATTAAAATTGCTACACCAAGAAGGCGACATGCTACAGACGGGAAATTTATACGAAAGGAAGAAGGTGCTGTGATATGCAAATGATTAGCTTTTCAGCGCATTCAGACAAAGCAGGTGCCAGTAGCGACATTGTGTTTAAATGAGTGTTCAGCCGGTTCCTCACACACAAATTGCATTTGAACGTTGTTGCCTGGTGAAAAGTTCTTGTGATGCCTCGTGTAAGAAGGAGAAGTGCGTACCAGCAGGTTTCTGACTTTGATAAAAGTCGAATTGTAGCGTACCGGGATTGCAGTTTATCTTATCGCAGTATTGCTGCTCGCGTCGGTCGAGATCCAATGACTGTTAGCAGACTATTTAATCGATGGGTACAGAACGGTAATACGGAACGCCATGCGGGATCTCAACGGCCACCTATCACTAGCAGCCGAGAAGACAGGCATATTATCCGCATGGCCGTAATGGATCGTGCAACCACGTCACGAGCCGTGAGTCAAGAAACGGGGATTCGTTTGGAATACAACAAGTGTCTGCACGAACAGTTCGGTGACGTTTGCAGCAGCATGGACTCTCAGCACGGAAACCATAGCTGTGGCTTCCCTTGATGCTGCGTCATAGACAAGAGCGCCTTCAATGGTGTGATCAACGAGGAACCTGGGCGCATGAATGGCGAGACGTCATCTTTTCAGATGAATCCAGGTTCTGTGTACAGCATCATGATGGTCGCATCCGTGTTTGGCGGCATCGTGGTGAACGCACACTGGCAGCTTGCATTCGTCATCGTCATACTGGCCCATCACCTGACGTGATGGTATGGAATGCCATTGGATACACGTCTCGGTCACCTCTTGTTCGCATTGACTGTGCTTTGAACAGTGCACGTTACATTTCTGGTGTGTTACGACCCGTGGCTCTACCCTTTATTCGAGCCCTGCGAAACCCTTCGTTTCAGCAGGATAATGCCCGACCACATGTTGTCGGTATTGTACGGACTTTCCTTGATACGGAACATATTCGGCTGTTGCCCTGGCCAGCACGTTCTCCAGATCTTTCACCAATAGAAAACGTCGGGTCAATGGTTGCCGAGCGACTGGTTCGTCACCAAATGCCAGTCACTACAGTTGATGAACTGTGGCATCGTGTTGAAGCTGCATGGGCATTTTTACCTGTACATGCAATCTAATCTCTGTTTGACTCAATGTAGAAAATATAAATATGATACTACTTTATAATATTACTGTAAAACAAATGAAAAATTACCATTAATAATACCTCAGAGTAATCTTATCATTTAATTATTAAGTGCATTTTAACTATTGAATTATTAGATATATGTCGTAATTTTAATGATTTCTTAAAATGCATCCGTTTTTATTCGAATGTGCAAGTGTTTACCAGAATTTCTTAAAATTGAGGTGTTTGTAATAGGACAAAGCTATTAAAGTAGCTAATTTCATTCTAAAATTGAAACATTTATTCAGTATGGAAATGATTGCACAGACAGAATAATTTTAAATTTCAGAAAATTACATATTTTTCCTCCTTGTCCTTTTTAACACTAAAGTAATATATAAATCTAAATTTTTATAAGATCGCAACAGTAAATAAATCCTCATAAAAGAAAATGAGTTTAAAGATTTTTACGTAAATGCTGTAAGCAAGGGAAATAATGGTATCATATATTATATTAAGAGATTTTGAAAAAAAATTGATTCCTTCATGAATATAAAAGGAAAGAATCATAATGAGGTCATGTGCTCAATATAAATTTTCCTTTGTTCCATTATTGTCTTAGAATTTAAAAAATTATAAAGAAAAATGATTAATATTTATTAATCTCATATTATTAAACTTTTGATGATGATACAGTTAACTAACAGTTTTTAATAGTTAATTTGTTCAGATATTTTTTATTCATTTATGATTTTGCAGATAGATACTCCCTGGATGATTCCTTTATAGTAGAATAAAATAGGTATGTTTTCAAAAAATTGTAAGGTATGTACATATTGTAAATTATTTTCTAGAATTACTTAATAGAAATATGAAAAATTTTGAGAAAAATGTATTTTATGTGATCAAAAACTAGGGATGCAACTTGTCTTATTTTAGACCTTGCACCATAAAATTCAACCCTCCAAAAATTAAACTGTTAATAACGAAAAAATGTTTTTAAATTTATTACTTAGTTAATTTCAGAATAGTGTATAATTTATGTAATTTTCTTGGCGTTTTGTCCATTTCATGTGAAAAATACCATTTATTAACAAAATAATCTTATTATTTTTACATTTAAAATTTCAATGATAATAAATATATTTAAATAATTCTCAAAAAATTTCGGAACGGTTGGAAGAAATCCAATAACTATGAATAGAATACGTATCAATGATAACCAAAGTTTTATTTCGAGTTTGATGATGGAATTAAATTTTTTTTTTATCAAGTTTGCATGTATACTAATTGGTAGTAGTACAAACTTTTCTGATTGACCGGGATTTTTCAAAAAATACTGTAAGTCTGTGTGTTGTAAATTTGAAAATTGAGTCTCCTTTTAACTTTTAGCTTTATTAAGTGTTACATTTAGATGGATCTTTAATACGTAATCAAAATACAATATGTAATCAAAATACAACTCTTTAATCTAGATCTGAAGAAAAGTCAGTATAATTTTCCATTTTGAAATTCGACAAGAATAAGTAAAATAAATTAACAATATTTTATTTAATTTTGATTGATAAGAGATTTTAATTCTTATTCTGCACTTATAAGTAAATTCAACCAAGAGACTACTTAGGTATAAGTCCAAAATCTAATAATACCGTATGTGGTCATATTTTATTACATAAATTTTAAAATGTTTTAATAATTTTATTCAGAGCTATAAATTACTATGATAATAGACATATTACTGTTTGATTTGGGGAATATAACTTGTCATACGAGAAGTACATGTTAATGGTTTCCGGATATACAGATATTTTAAGCAAATTTATTTTGTTTTGATTCTCGACTCCATTATTTCCATAGAATAATGATACTATTTTATAATAGATAATAAATAACCGTAACATATTCACATATATGATTCAAGGGCTTTTATTTTTAACCTTGACACGTTTATATAAAATTCATTGAAATTCTAGTTTTAAGATTATTTCTTGCCGGAGAAATTTTCAGGTACTTCTAAAGATTCCATATCAAATGCATGATATAAATATAAGATACAAACAAAAATATGGTTCATGTAAAATATACAAAAAGTTATTTTTCTACTAGAATGTCGTTTTGCAAATTCTAAGATAACGTGTTCTTCATCCATTTGTCCCTATATAAATTTAAAATAACACCTATATTCGTCTTTTTATTTAAATTGTATTTCCCTGTACTGTTTTCAGGCTTTCTAAAAATAACATAATGTAATTTTTTCTGTGAATTCAAGCAAATATTTCTGATTATTAACTTGCTTCAAAAGACATACGTACATAATAAACCATTATGATGTTTATTTTAAGTAAACATACATGTAATAATTTTAGTTTGTTTCAAAAATTAACGTTTTCAAAGACTTCAAGAAATCAATAGTTTTATCCATTAATGTAAAATATTTTCTACAATTTCAATGCACTCGAATTTCCTTGAATTGTATATATTTTGTCAAGAAAAGAAGGCTCAAATTTATTGCAATTGTCATCTGTAGATGGCAGCACTCTAAATTAGAAACTTTTTATTAACATGAATTGAAATATATACGTCATAAATTAATCGTGTTCTAATTTTCTAGACCAACTAACTGCAAAACGATTTTCAATACATTCTATTTTTAATAATTTTTTCTTATTAATAGTTTTACGATTACTTTAAAATATACATTTATTTTTATTTATTTAAAGTGAAATCTCTAATTGAAGTGGAAATTTACTGGAACATGACATTATTAATTTTAAGTTTTTGTACATTTATGATTTTTACAATCTAAGGGATATCATGATATATTTCTGTTCTGTGAATTCAATAAACAATTCATACCATAATACTATAAATTTGACTTGAATTATTTTCGAAATATTTTAATAAAAGTACTAAGCATTTTATTATTATTTCTAAAATTTTATGGTCTAAAATTACTTGAAACAATTATTTATTTAAGGGCTATTTATTAAAACTGTAATTAAAGAGCAGTTAACTTCATGCTGAATTTCTTTATGTTGAATTTACTTTAAGTTGAATATTTTATGTATTAATTAAAAAAAAGTATTCAACATGTAAAAATCAATATTCTAATTATCTTGAAGCATTTTATTTATTCCATTATTGATACTGATTCAATCAACCTTTTTTGAGAAATATGGTTTAAAAAAATTAAGTTTTACAATTTTGTCCTTAAAAAATTTTCCAATTTTTGACATAGAACTTACGTATTAATAAAAGTTCAAATATTTTCTGAATGATTATCTGCAGAAATTATAGGAAATACTTAAAAAGATAAAAAAATATTTAAAAGCAAAATGATTTCAAACATATCTTCACATATTAGAATTCATATTAATAAATTTGAATTTCAGAAAAAAATGTTTCTCAAACAAATATAATTTGAATATTACAGAAATATTTTTTAAAATATTTTGAGTCTAGAGATTTAGAAGTCATAATAATAAAAAAATATTTATAAGTATTTAATGAATATGAATAAATCATAATAAAAAATATTATAATAATATAATATATTTTCTGATAAAAATCACTTCAATTGCTGATAATGAAAGCTGCTGAAGTTTTTATTTATAGGGAGAAAAGCTACCAGTCGAAGATGGTATTTCTGAAAATTTTATCCTAAGCAAATTAAGTACTGATTCTTAAAGAAATTATAAATCCATATAGATGATACAGATCAATAACTGTTACAAAATGCTGATTCCCATTTTGAAATTTTTACTTCCGAACCATCGTTAACTTTAGAGTTGGGAAATACTTTTCATTTCTTTACAAGAAATTTCAAACTCATGTTTGCATACATTTTTAGAACTTAAATGAGTTTAGAGAACATTTGTAAAAGCCAATAGCTCATCGAATTATATATCCTTTGACACAACAAACAATTTTTTACTGGAAAAGTACTGTACCTTTATCTGAGTTCATTTCTTCTATGAAATAAGTTAATTCATTGTACTTGGAGAAATCTACTGAGTGCCTTCAGTCTATCCCAGTGTTTCCCAACCTTTTTTGTACCATGTCCCACCTAAGCCTTTCTAAAACTCTTATGCCCCCTATGTAACATATACATAATTTTTAATATTAAAAATCTGAATTTTCCACTTAAGAAACTTAAACGGTATGTTTTAGAAAGGAATCACTAGAGAATTTTTAACGAAACACAGTAAGTAAATTGTCAAAACGTAATGAAAAACTACAATTAAATTCGAAATAATTTTAATAAAGATTTTTCTATAATTTAAATTTTTAATCCTTGTGCTTGATGCACAGAGATCTTATGCTAGGTTCCAGTTTGGCTAACTTCAGTCTCTCCGCGTTGTGTTATATCCAGACGATTTCTTTCTTTTTTTTTACCAGTAAATAATTTACAGCATTAAATCCATATTCAGCTAAATATGAAGACGGAAGCAGGAACAACAGTTTTCTTGCACATTTGGTTGAATTTGGATTTTTGATTTCTGTTTCATCGCAAAGCTATGGCATCGCTCCTTTTATATTAAATAAAGATTTAACTGACTCATCATTCTGCATTTCTGCCAGTTCTTGATACTGAATATTTGATTTATTAGGCAAATCCCCTAACGTTGGCGGCATCATCTATGTTGGAAAATCAATTTGTTTTAAATCAGAAAATCCTTATCTTAAATCAACCGATAAAATTTTCAGATGATTGACAATAACAAGTAAAGTGTTACCATTTACTTCACATTTTTGGAGCCAATGAAACTGTTCAAAGTTTTTGTTAACACATTTCTGACATAATTAAGTACGAGTAATGAAAAAAAAAATACCTTCGCTTTTGCATCAACAAGAGTTTCATTTGTTCCTTGAAGTTGCTTATTTAATATATTTAGTTTTTTAAAGATATTTGCTAAATAACTCATAAATGCTTTACCATCGACTGTTAACAGATATTTCATTTCAGATTTCTCGCTAAAAATAAAATGGATTTAATAGCATTGGTACATTTTACTAATGTAGTCTTTCATTTTGAACAGATGAAATGGTAGCTAAAAACAAGTTTTCCCTGTGAATAACACAATGCACAAGAACCATTTCTGGATTCTGATCTTTTATCAATTTTAAAAAGCTATTTTTCTTGCCCATCATATTAGGAGCATCATCTGCAGGACAAGATATTATATTTTTCATTAGTATATTACTGACATCTAAGTAGTTTTTAGTTTATCTTTAGAGATAGTAATGGAAAATATTTCTAATCTTTTCTAGACATTATAGTTTATTTTATTTTTTGACATATATCGTGTTGACTTTATTTTCGAATTGCCCCCTTAACAATCAAATTTACCCCTCTGTGGGTTGTGGACCCCACATTGAGAAACACTGGTCTGTCGCTATGTTGATAGAGGCCAACTCAGGGCTACGTACAAGAAAACATGCTGGAACTCTATCCTATGATTCTTACTCTTTAATGAAGATCTTTAAAAAAATTTTGCATTTTCGGAATTTTTTAAAAATATTTGTGATGTTTGACTTGCTTCTGTTATCTTTTGCACGCTGAATTTATAATGAAATATATCATTTAGAAGGGATTTCAAAACATTAGAAGCATTTATGCTATGAACGAGTATTGAACTCATGGAGACAAGAGAACTGATCATTCATTTATAGAACTGGAAACTCTCTTCCAGAGTATCAGAAATATTTATTACAATAATAAGCATAACATAATATGTTATTTTAGGGAAAATTATTGTGTGTCAGTAATTTCTAATGCGATCAGTGCTTTTGTTAAAAGTGTATTCTAATATTTTTTAACACCTTGGTAAATTTTTTTTAAATAGAAAAACAAATGCTTTTTATTTTCTTACTTAGCTATTATTTGTTTATTTTATGTTTCTTAAAATATAAGTTGCCATTCTTTTAATTGAAATTCCACTATCCTTATGCTAAATCACTCAGAACAAGAAAACAAATAAAAATTTGACTGAGATACGAATGATGTCTGGAAAAGTAAATGAGAAAATAAAATTAGATTATTTTATTAGTATAACAAGTAATTTTAATCTAATTAATTTATTATTATCACAAAGAAAGTGTTAATTTGAATCGATTTATTAAGAAATTTATAAATTAATTATTACTATTGATTTTCAATGCTAGTTTTCTAAATCGTATTTGCTTCTACTTCGAATTAACCAGAATATTATCCTTAAAACTTTTATCATTATAGTAAAAAATCTTCCATTAATTTGTTCTTCAAGTAACTCATTTAAACTTATTTTCAATCTACGAAGCAATGTTACAATATCTTTTATCAGGTGTTACTAAATGCATAATTTTATCTCTAAGAAATTTGTTTTGGGAAAACTGAAAGAAAAAAAATTTAAATAGGGTCTTAGTGTACATGTAAAATAGAGTCTAGTTAGTGCACTGACGTATCGTTAACGTCAAGGGGGGTCATCGACATAAATATAGCTAAATATATCGATAATGGCTATTTTTTTATTCTCTTATGAAATCATTTATTTTTGCGACATTGTTCTATGGGAGCGTTGAAATATTCTTTCTATTTCTCAGTAATGTAGGAAAAGATATTCTGATATTTAGAAAAAGAAATTATGAAGTATAGAGTTGTAGTAGGATCCAAATATTATAAACTTAACATGCAAAGGTTAGGTATTTTAATGTTTATTGAGTTATTGATTGTGAATTTGTATGTTTAAAAAAAACTTTATTTATTTATATATTTAAAGATTTTTAAAATGAAATTTAATATAATTAAATCATTTAAAAAATTATTGCTATTTAAAACATAAAAGATGGAATGTTTTTCCTTATTTGGTGAAAACTCATTTCATTTAGTATGATTTGTAGCAATTTTTCTATTAAATATTTATTTATAATCTATATGGGAAAATATAATATGAATTAACATTCTTTCCTCTTCATATTTTTAAAATAATAGACAAGAGTAAATGAAAGGAAAAACCGAATTAAAATACCACTATAAAAATAGTATAAAAATATAATTATCCTGAATAAATGAAAATAAACTATTTCAAAAATCAGAAATTAATTTTACTTCAAAGAGATTGATATTTAACAAAAATATCCTTTCAATAACCTTAATAATAATACACTTATATGATTGATGTATATTCAAAGAAATGAAATAATATATACATTTATCATTTCATTTTTCAATGCATACATTGATTATCAATATATACATTTATCATTTTTATAGTTTATTGAAGGAAAACTTTGAGAAATTGTTCTTTTTTTTGTGTCAGTTAGATTAATAATTTTAGTCACAATTATTTTTAACTAAAAAACTAAATAAATTACCTTTTCATTTGTCCAATTTGTTAAATTTTGGTAATTAATTTACAGATTTATATATTTACTAATTAAAAGCATTTGGGGAACAGAAAATATAAAATTTTGTTCCAAACTCTCTTTCAAAGACAATAAATTTTCGATGTTAGCCCTATTTTACTAATGTTAATAATATTGAAAGACTTGTCATTATTATGGTTCTTTTATAAATTGTTTTCGGTTTGATTTTTCTTTTTTGTATGATTTAGTTATTTTCCAATTTTTCATTATCTCAGTGTTGTCAATGAGTTCGAAACAATTTAGTCATTTCTATGAAATGGTAATGATATTCAGGAATTTTAATGATTAAAATGTTTTTCATCATTTCTCTTTCTGCATTACCTAAATAATATAATTTTCAGCTTTTTCATGTTTAACTGTAACTTTACTCATGAAATGTTATCAACTTAAATCTTTTGACAATAACCTTTTAATTTGTCAGAATAAAATATTCTGTTCGTTCCTTACATACTATATATTTTAAAATTTCTTTGCGAATTTATGTTTATAAAATTTAATCAAATAATTACTTTATAAAAACCATTCGAAACTTATAAGGAGACAGATATTAATAAGACTATTTTATTTGTCAATTTAGAACTTACTGATTATATTTACAATTTAAATGTATCTGAGTAAATGTTCACTACATTTTCAAAATATTTCGATTATATTCGTGTTCAAATTTTTATGCAATTTCTGCAAATTAACAAAATTTTAAATTTGTTTTTACTTTATAATGTTTGAAAAATTTGTTTTGGAGAATAATAAATATTAAGTTTAAATTGAAATGTTTATAAAATGAGGCTTCAAATATTTTGAAAAATAAATAATTTCAACATTGGAAACAACTCTAATTAAAATCAATCACCAAAATTTTGCATTCAAATGAATTAGATTTAAGTGTCAATTTAAAATCGATATTATTGATTTTACGAAGAATGTGGTTTTTTTCAAATGATGTAAAACAAAATATTCTCTTGTTGTCTTGCAAGCTTTTTAAAGTCATTAATGAGTTAGAAGCAAAATAAAGGCTGAGAAATATTTTTTTAATTCTCCTTATAAAAATTCTTATAGCCTTTAAAAATAAAATCTTCGAAGTTTTCTGACAACAAATCTGTTTTCAACTATAATTAATGTCTCGTTTTCCTCTTAATTTTTCTCCCCAGTTTTTTTCTTTTAAAACATTTATCATATCAAACTTTTGGTGACATAAGTTTATGGACATGAGTTCTGTTATCAGTTTTTATCTACAAAGTCGAATAATTTTGAAATAGCTGTATAATTTTTTACTTAGATAATACATAAATGTTTTCCATATACAGTAGAATTTAGGAAATAAAATATCCTTAACTGAAAAATAAAATTCTTTAAAATCTACTTTCATTGATGAATTTTTCCAAAAACGTTTATTACGCGATGTTTTTATGCCAGTCTTTTAACGCTTATTTGCAGTTTGGCTTTCTATAACAATAATCAAAATGAGATGCAAATATATTCAGTTTCATTTAGAATTCTAATACGGAGAAATAATAAGAAAATTGTATACTTTTATCAATAACTTTTACAAAATTTCATTATAAGAGTTTCTAGAGTTAACCAATTACGTTTACATCATATATGAAAACAAATTGAATGGAACAATTTAAGAAAGAACAGATATTGTATATAGCTATTTTAATGTAATTTTTGCTAAACGATAACTTGAATTATTATAAAAAATGTTTAATTTCAGTTTTAAACCAAGAATAAAAATTTTCTAAATTTAAATAGAAAAAAAGGAGATATCAGATGAAATAACTGAATTATTCTATATAAAATCTAAGTATCTATTTATGAAGAATATGTTGATTATATTATACATATTTTATGGGAATTAATTGTTTTTTAATAATTATTTTTAAAAAATTGCATTATGATTGGTAATTAAGATAATTTATATTTTGTTAAATAGCTAATGAATGTGTCATATTATGTTGCGATGATTAAGTTTTTCAACACAAATCTTTTTTCATAATATTTTTGTTGTTTATAAATCTTTTGTAAATGACAAATATTCTACTTTAAATTTTCTTGCTGATCAGTTGTAACTTTATGTGAACTTCTCTTGTTTCTAAAATTAAAATTACCATTAATGATCATTGTGAAAGGACTGTCCTTTTTTTTTTAAATGTTTTATTGCAAAACCGAAATTTCTTTAAGGATGAATGAAAAAGGAAAAAATAAAAAAGTTACACATTGCCTAAAAATAGTTAGAAATATAAGTAAAGTTTATGATCATATTAAAATATAGATACATATTAACTTCATTAACAGTTTATTGATTTATTAAAGTGAGAAAAGTCACAAAAAGTTTCACAATTTTATTTTCGAATACTATTTTCAATAACTTTAGAATAATCAGGATAATTTACAAGCTGGTTTTAAGAAAGTACAAGAAAGTGCCAACTCTCATAGCTGATACATTAAAAAAATTTGTATGCATTCAGGTTACAAAACACTAGTTAAATTGACTCCTTAATTTAACTAGCGTTTCGTACTTGGGAGCGCTATAAGTTAAATATCGAAATATAAATTTGATTTAGAAATATATATATATATATATATATATATATATTAATGAAATAAAACGCCAATCACATGTATCATAAATTTTTATTCTGATATTCCATTACAATACTGGTATATCTAAATATAATACTGATACAATAATACTGTTTTTTTTGCACACATGCTTACATCATTCAACCAGAATTTACATAAGTTTGATCAGGTACAAAATATCAATACAAACACAATATATATCTCTTGTGTATTGTCTTCACAACATTCCAAGACATTTTGATTAATTTACAGTAAGGATATCATCAAAGAGTACTAAATAATAAATTTTGACATAAAAATTTGGTACTTACATATGAGCGTCACCACAGATTTTTGAGTCGAAGGAATTTCAAAAAAACATTTCTTATAAGAAAATTTATTTTTATTGATTAGGAAAATTTTCTAACTATAGGTTACTTCCTAATTCTGCTTAAATTTTGGGGAAAAATTGCCTGCGCTGACGCTAATACGTAAGTATAAAAAATTTATTGATCTAAATAAGCGAAAAATCTATCATAATGAATTATATTTTATCCATTTGAGAATAAAAGTCCTTATATATTCAAATTTATTAATTGTAACATTTTAAATATATTTTTGAAATAGAGCATGCGATTCATTACAAGAGAATATTGTTATTTATAAGCAGCTGAAACCCCATTCGCAAAATAATTGTGCAAACATTTTAACTATTCTTTAATAGGAATAGTTGACTTTATTATAGGAAAAAACCACTAGTTTTACAGAAATAATCATTGGTAATATTTCACCAACGCTGTTTCATAGTTCAGCCTAATAATTGTGAAAATCATTTTCTTTAATACTTATTTTAAAAAGTTAGGACCTGAAAAATGGAAGAACGAATAAAGTATTTTTTGCGTGAATCTCTCCAAATAATTCAGTAGCAAAAAATACTTAAAGGCATATTTCCATCAATGTAATAATAATTAAGATATGAAATAATTTCATTGTCAAGGAAGTCAAATAAAATGGCGCTTAGGACGGTATCAAATCTATATTTTATGTCCATAAATTTGTTGTGTTTTATCTGACTAAATTTAGCTCAATATTATGAGAGAAATGTTGTAATGATGTTTTAATAACAATTAAAAGATGTAAAAAATTATAATGAAGCGAAAAGGATATCAAATAATTGTAGAATTCATATATAATACTTATACATGTATTATACTTTTGCTAATTTATATACTTATGCAATTTAATATCAAATGGGGCAATTTAATGATTACACAGCATTAGCAATTTTATGAGTTCAAGATTCTTATTTTTAATGCATGAAAATCTTATATCAAGTTCTTTGTAGCCAAGCATATATGAAAATTGGTATAGGAATTAAAAATGAAGCTTTTATTTATTTGTTACATTAAATATACCAGTTAGCTGTTGTCTTTTTTTATAGCACTTCGAAAATAAAAAAAATTAAAATTTGGAACATAAGGCGACATTCTCTTGGCAAAAATTGTCTAAGGGATAACACGTAAGAACCATAATATGCTATACAGTAAAATATTTCAACAAATTTTAGAATACACGATAAGATCTCAACGAATATTTTCAACTATTTGTGTACGAAAACTCACAGAAAAGTATACCTTTATTTATGCAAATAAACTAATAGTATATACGTATAAAGTTGAAATTTTCATTTTAATAAACTTTTCATAAACTTTTTTAGAGGCGAATGAAATTGAACATACGATTTGGCCACACGAGTTACTTGAATTGAAAATTAAATATTAGGTGGGGAAAACCTTCAGTACAGTTCATTCAAAAATGCTTTCGTAATTTCCCGACAATATAAATAAAAGAATCATTTTCAGAAAAAAAAATTACTGACAAATTGCTAATTAAAGGAGAATAAAATAAAATAAATTCCGTAACGAATGTAGTTTCTAATAAAAAAGGAATGGTAGTGAGAAACGAAAAGTTAAACAATTTGATTATCCACTTGAATGAAATTTCATGTATAAAAAAGTGCTGGCCACACCGTAAATGCAACACCCTGAAGGAAGCATGTAAATAATATAAAATTTTTAATATACATTAGAGGTGGCGAGATATGCAAATGATTAGAATTTCAGCGCAGACCCACATCACGCTCGCCTGAGAAGCTATTTCAACGTACTATTTAAAGCTTGGAGATTTCAACGATTTCAGTTTAGCAATAGTATTTTTTCAAAAAATCAATTAATTATGTCTCTTAGAAAACAGTGATCATTTTTTGATCAATCAACAGAGTTTGACAGAAGAAAGATAATGGCCTACCGAGATTGTGAATTATCTTTTAAGGCAATCGGTAGTCTTGTTAAACGAAGCCAAATAACTGTAATACTGATATGAGATCGTTGGATGTAGAAGAGTACAACAAGCCAAAGTGTTTTGTCGCAACCACCTCAGTACACCATTTCACGAGATGACAGGCAAATTGTGCGCATGGCAGTGGCGGATCGCTCAGCCACATCATGAACCATAGCACAGCACATTCAGTCAGTAATGCATCAACTAGTGTCTATGAGTATCATAAAACTAATTATAGTAAACATCCAATCAAAAACGGAATGAATTTGTCTTTACTGAGGAGTCAAGCTTCTGTCTGCAACACCACGATGGTAGTATTCGTGTCTGGAGACACCGTCGAGAGAGGATGTTGAACAGCTGCGTTATGCACCGCAACACTGGTCCTACACCGGGTATTATAAAATGGGGCAGTATTGGATATCACTCTCGACTTCCTCTAGTACGCATTGGTGGTACTTTAAACAGCCAGAGCTTCATCTCCCAGGTGTTGGAGTCAGTTGTTCTTCTTTACTTTCAGGACTTGACTACAAGCATATTTCAAAAGATAATGCGCAACTACATGCGGCACTGATTGTCCAAGGATTCTCCGTCAATCGCCAAATTGAATTGCTTCTCTCTCAGGCTCGCTTTTTGGGTCTTTCGCTGATAGAAAACATGTGGTCCATGGTTGCTCAATGATTGACCTAGATTCTATCCCCAGCTGCCACACCAGACCAACTTTAGCAACGTGAGGAAGCTGTTTGGTCTGTTGTATCCCAAGGACACATTCAAAATCTTTTTTAATCAATGCCGTGTGCAGTGGTGATCTCCAACAATGGCGGCTACTCGGGCAACTGATTTTTGCAGGAATCACACTAACAGAAGTCTATAATTTTAATCATTTGATACTTAGTCAACATGTTATCTACATAAATTTTGTTCTGATACTTTTCGTCTTTCTTGGTGTTACAATTTGGGGTGGCCAGCATAATTAAAAACGATGTACGCTAATATTGATTCCATTTTTTTCGGAGTAACTGAAAGGAAAATTTTCATTTACGTTCGAGGTAAAATTCAAATATTAATGAAATTTTGGAGAAAAGGATTAAAATAAAATGATTAACATAAGATAGAAAGACAGAAATGTGTGCTGTAAAAATTAGTAAAATTATTGACACAATTTCGAGTTGCTTTATTCAGCAGTAATAAGAATTTTTAAGTGGAATAAAAAAAGAGAAGAATTTTAAAAGCCATTGCAGTTCATTTCTCCAGTAACCTATTTCTGCTAACGATACCATTAAACGCAAATAACCTTTTTGTAATCTTTAGTGACGATCAAGTTAAGAAAGTGATAAACTGAGCTTTCTGCTAACCTCATCAAAACACTTCCACAACAATTATAGCTTTGCGACACGACTTCTTTGGTTGGGTTTGCCAAGAATTTCATTACCTTTAACTTTTTTACCGTAACAGTGGAACTTTTTACTGTCAACTTACCATATCCACAAAATTTTGGTCTATTATTTTGGAATTTTTCTAAATTAAAATATTTGTGCAATCTTCTCACTGTATTAGAAGAGGTAAAAAAGAAATACTGAAATTCGAATAAATATTGAGTTACATTTGAATGACATAATTTAATGCACAAATTTTTATTTATCCATTTTTTTTCACAAACATTTTTGAAATGCCTGTTCCATGTATTAAAATATTTTAGCAGAAAAACCCATTAAAGTATTTAAAACTTACAATTCATGAATCATATGCTTTGGTACAGAAAAAAAAAAGTGCGACTTGACTTCAAAATGTGAAAGAATTTTTTTGAAGTTAATCTCTAAGCATTTTAAGAATTAATGAGATACTGATGTTTTAGTTTAAAAATTAATTGTTTGCGAAAATATTCAAAATGCATTTAACAAAGTATTCTTAAAATCTGCTCAGTAATAATACTATTTAGAAAAAACACAATATTTATAAGTAATATTCTTATTTTAATTTCCTACCACACAATTATAGATATTTTAAGATAATAATAAACAAACTATAGATATTTTAATGTGATTTTTAATTGTTTTTAGGTCAATTGAAATTAAAACTATCAGTTAATTAAAAGTTTTATATTTAAAATTGTAATATTTGGGAGATTTGATTGTTTTGGAAATTGTTACTAATTTGGCAAAAAAATAGCTATAACGATACACATTGTCTATATTATGTGTTAGACAATAGTTTGAAAAGTTCTAGTATCAGTTAGAAAATAATTGATGAAACTAATTAAAAGAAAGAACAAAATGAAAGGAATTTCTGATTATTAGCATTAAGATGTATTTGGATTTTTACCGTTTTATCTCATTAATAAAGATAAATTTTAAAAAAAATGTGGTAGATCAACATTTGAATATTTAAACAGCTTTCTCCTCATTGCTATAATGTATGGTTAGCTTGATTTATATTTATTATCATCAGTTTGAATAAATATTCTTTAATTAAAACATATTTGAAATGTATATTCCTAGTACTTTATTAGTACTTGAAATTATGGATGGTTTGAAAAGTAGATACAGTAAAATTAATATTTTCAAGTACTAAAAGAGTTAAAAAGGTACTATTGATATTAAACATAATTTAAGTGTTTGATGGTTACAACTTAGAACATAAAATAGAAGCTCAATTAAATAGAGGAAAACCTATAATTAAATAAAAAATGACATTCATTATTGTAAGTTTGGAATCATTGGTTTACATTATATATATTTCGGCGATGTTGCGATATATATATATCTATATTGCAATATCTCCAAAATATTTGCATATCATTTAAATTGTAGCAAAATACAATATTTAAAAAAATGTCTTAAAAACTTTCACGTGTTCAGTTGTGCATTTTCCTAAGTTTGTTGTTGACATCGCTACCACAACACTGATAACTCACGAAACTAAGTAGGCCAAAGAGTTTTATTAATCACAATCGATATCTTAGGATTTGTAATTTGTGCAACCTCCCTTGAGTTATGCTGACTTCTGGCACTAGGTTTGCTCACGGAACTTATAACACGGTTTAGTTCCGATTCCACATTATTTTGAGCCTTCTTATACCGGCACATGTCTGTTCCCGTGAGGATGACAACAACCAATCCGAGAGCGAGGCATGTCGGTCCACTGATGAGAACAGAGGTTTCATCCACGTGGACAGCTGACGGATGCCTCACTGTGAGAGTAGTGATGATCAGTCCTACCCCTAGGCAAACAAGAATGAGCCCGCCGAAGAACATACAGAGAGCTGTTTTGATCTTGGAATTGCCGATCGGATGGTACATTGTCGATATAACAGAGTTTGTTCTTTTCATGGTGGACATCAAAAGGCAATTATAAAATCACTTTGGAAATATGTTCATGTTACACAACAAGAAATCTTTTGCTGAAGGTTGCAAAACTTTTGCCATGTTTCAAAATAGGCAAAACAGTTTTGATGGGAAAGCTTGCTCTTAAATCAAAGATTATTATTTTTCTTTTTGAATATTCAACGATTTGAAAGAACTAAAAGGAAAATTATTTTGTCACTTTTATATTATTGGTACTTGCTTTTAAAATACCAAACTTGTTTAACACCTGTCTTGCAAGTAATGTAGCCATCATCATATTCTCGGCATCTGAAACAAAAGAGAAAAAGAATTATTTTAAATATTATGAGTTCGATCTGAAATATTCTACAGTCGAATTTCCCATAAGAAAAATATTTTCTTTTTCCAAAATAAGTACACACATTTATTAAAATTCAAATAATTTATATAAAGAAATCTTATTCTATTTATTCTCGAAATTTTGACTGTTGTTAACTCTGGTTAATTTAGGATATATTTTATTTTGAAATTTTGGGACATTAAAACTTTTATGATCAATTTAAACTGTAGTTAAATCTAATTCAAACTCACAATAAAGTCAATTATGCCAATTAATTTGAACAATACAACATTCCTACCAGGAACTATTTTCACTTCAAGAAGGAATAGGTGCTCGCGGATCTTTCTCTTTTAAAATAGTTTTCTGTAGGTAACGGCTGAGAATAAAGAAAACTTTATATTGTGTATAAACACCTGCATCAGATTCTCATTTCCTTTTATATTCTCTCATACAGTTAATTTTTTTTATAAATAAGAATATCTATTAATTTTTAAATATTTGTATTCCCGTATTTAAGTATCAGCCCATTTCTAGGAATTTGTTTCCGTTTTTACAATTTGCCACTGATCAGAAACTTATTAAAACGCAGATTAAAGAATACCTGAATCAAGTATTTAATAACTTCGTTAAGTAAAAAAATTAAGTTTTTCAGACTTTGTTCGTTTTATTTTTAATGGATCTTTAAGTAAAACCTCACTCTTTAATTAAAAACAAATTTTATGAAAGATTAATATATCGTAATTATCGTTAATAATTATGTATATAAGCAGTTTTAGTCTACCAATGCATCCAAAAACTAGAAACACACTTTCCTTTTGAAGATAAGACCATCAAAATCTTACAGGATTGGCCCTCTAGAATATAATATAAAACTTGCGTAAAAGGACTAATTTATATATCTTTAAAAATATCATTGGGAATTTAAGATCCTTTTAATTTTAAATTTTCTAACTTTGTAGTGATGAACATTTAACTTGTTACTTATTAAATGTATTCCTTTTAAACTTAATCACATTTTAGAATTTTTTAAGCAATATATCTAACAAAATAATCGTATTAATCTTCATTTCTAATTGTAATTTAATGTTCTAGAAATTAATTTTAAAAATATTTCAAGTCAAAAATATCAATTTTTTTTATTTTGGGTTTTTCATATATTTTTGGTGTTACTAAACAATAGAGATCAATTATTTGTAACACAAGAAAATGTAATGTTTTAAATGTTGAAGCTTAAATCCTTTTTTAATTTCTTGAGTAATAAGGGCATTTTTTATAGGAAAATTATCAATCGATATAAATATCAGCTAGAATTAAAGCCAAAATTACATTATAGATTTCCCAAGTTGATTCGAAAATTTACTATAAATAAATAACTCAAATAATGTTGATCAGAGAAAGAGAAAGTTGATTTTATATTAAAGAAAGTATGTCATATGCTTAGATTTGACAGTATTTAATCATTTTCTTTTCAATCTAATGAACAAATGAATACTTTATCTTTATACGATATTTCTAGCTCTCTACCGGTTTTATTAATTTCTGAGGTTCAAATTCCTAAGACATTTGGTAAATGGTCTTACGTGTTGAAAAAATAAAATATAAAATTACATGAAAATAAATATTCTTTATTAAGTCATTTACTAATTTAGATCGCTAAAATAGGATATAAAGAGGCTGCGATGCCCTGGTTGGTTAGGGTGTTCGCATATGGCGTAAGTCAAATGTTCCCTAGTCACAATATCCTCCTTGTGAAATGATACCTCTTGGGGTGGTAGGCCAAATCTGGGGGGTCATCTGTTTGGTCCTTCCATTTGAAATACGAAGATCTACCCACTTTCGGGGCAATGATGGATCACCAATTGGGTGTCATATTATATACCAATTGGGTGTGACAAACATATATATATATATATATATAAGTTGTTCTCAGTTCCACCTTTTCAGTGCTGAAAGGAGAAAATCCTATAGCAGCCGGGCATTACAAAAAAAGAAAAATATAAATTATTTCAGATGAGATTGATTTTTAAATTATATGTGTGAACAGCATCTCCATGGTGCAATGAGATTGAAGAAGAAATATGTCAAGGTGCACCCGAAAGAATGTTGAAATTAATAAAAACAATATTCAAATAGAAAAATCCCATTATTTCAGAATATAACGTAGGAATATATGATTACATTAATGCATAATAATCTCATAAGAGTCTTTTGCATTATATTTTGACTAAGAGTTTAAAAATATATCATTATAACTATCCATTCATTGAAAAATTCAATGACAAAAGTACATTCAAAAGTTATTTAAAATCATAATAAGTTAGTATGAATATTTTTCTCAAATATACGAGTTGTTAAAAACAATCTGCGTAACCAAATTTGTCAAAAAATACAGTGATTATTCAAAAAATTGATAGGAAAAAAATTACAAATCAAGTTTTTATTAAATTTATTTATGTTTATTATGATTAAACAAAACATAGTGTTGTTTTAACATACTAATAAGTACCTACTATCGAGAAGATATACAAGTCTTTCATTTATGATTTTGTTATAAATTCTGCTGGTGAAAATTATTATTGATAGTTATTGTTGGTGGAATAATTTACTAGCCGAAATCTATTTCTAATGTTGAAGATAGCATTGCGAAATTATTTAAGGGTTTAGTTGTAATATATAGGAAATACAACACATTAATTAACAAGCACATTAATGTTTGCGTTTAACAAGATACTTTCTAAGCATTAGGAAAAGCACAATTGCCGTGTTTTATAAGCATATGAAGATTGCACTACCCAAGCAGGCAAAAGCATTTTAGCGTTTCAGTATTTAATTCACAACTGATGACCATTTTTGTTTGTGGTTAGAGTGTTTAGGACTTTGAATTTTGTTCATTTTAATGTTTTCCATGTAATTTATGTTTAAATGTGAAAAATAAGCTAGCAAACTCATGTTATCCTGACTTGTTCAGGATTAAAATTGATGTATTTAATGATTTTGAAGATGACTAAAATATAATGGAATAGCAACAATAAAACATGCATAAAATATTTGCGAACGTTTTAAATTCAAATAGCTCAAAGCGGTTGGTAGTTATGATTGTAAATAAAAACAATCTTTTACTTTCATTGTAAGACTGTTTAAAATACTACTTGTAGTTACTATACATAATGAATGTTATAACTTCATATACACTTTTAATGTAATTTTTTTCTGTACATGATGTTGTTTGCAATAATGCAGGCAATAGAAAGAAATGGATAGTGTAACATGTACCTTCCCTGTTGAGATTTTATAAATGTAGTTTTCTACTTTGTATAAAAAAAAGTTCTGGAAAAAATCGATATTAAGGCATGTTGTATCAATATGAATAAATAAAGAAGCCAGATTCACTGATTTACTAATGATTCAACTACTTATTTAGAAGGAAAGATATCGATCATGTGGATTCAAATCTATTAATATGCTTCTTTCGAAGGACATTTCACCAAACTTTGATAGATGACCAATTATCGAAATATTTCGTAATCCTAAAATATTGACATTAGAGCGAATAAGTTTTTCTGAATACTTTTAAATTTTTTCTAAAAAAGCTTTATAGTCTAAGGATGATTAAAATTGAAAAATTTAGTAAAATTATTTAAAAATTATAAGAAGATGAATCTTAGAAGTTTAAGTTGTGGTTGCCATGTTTTCATATCAGCTATACTTTCTAGAACACCAGGAGAATTCTGAACAGTTTTTCGATGCTAACTTAAAAAATTATTTTCGGACTCGTAGATAAACATTTCTCTTTTACAAGAACAAGTGTATTCCGAATTTGGTAAATATTCATGAAATTTCAGCATAGGAATGCAAACGTTTTTTTCTTGTATTTAAAGTATATAAGAAATTTGCAACTTTTCTTGTATTTTTAAAAGTTTTCTTCTTGTAATAAAAACTTTGTTAATGAACTTAAATTGCAATTTTAACTCTTGAAATTTTAATAATCTTTTTATATTTAATGAATTTGTCACATTTATAATGGTATTTCTTGTAATTAACTCTTTTTCTATTTTATTATACTTAAAAAACAATCACATTGTATAGAATATCGTTAGTTTTAAAATTAATCACGTTTATTGAGCTTGAATTTGTTTATACTACTCAAAAAATATGTTTATTTTATTCAAAATAAACATATTTTTGGCGTAATGTTCATGTAAAAATATATTTATTTTATTCATAATAAGCTTTCTGTATTGAAATTTTATTTCATCACGGATAATGATAGTATTGATTGCGTATTAAACAAACAATGTGCCCTTTGTAAACGAAAAAAGTGGCATAAGTGACGCCAAACCGAATTAAAATTTTATACAAGTACTTTTGCACTGAAATAATTCATCAAAGCATGAAATAAAAAAACTTAAGTTTTTTATTTGTGGATTTACACAACATTGCTGAAATATACCTTTTGTTATATTTATAATACTCAGTTTGAGTGCTAAAGATATTTATAATTTATACATTTTAATACAGTTTATTTAATTTGATAAAATCTCATTTTACAAATTTTCTAAATATATCACATGCATACCATATAGTAAATTAAGTATAATATAAATAGGGGCAATTGTATTTTAATTTTTTAAACATATTATATATATAGTGACTGCATAATTCCGTGGAAAATTAAATATTGATACTTATCCAAACTATAGTATTATTAAGAAATTTGTTATTTATTTATTTATTATTTATATTCTTATTTGAATGATCTTTCTCCTACTTTCTTCTCGCTTTAAGTCTTAATAAAAAATAATTTTAATCATTTTTCTCTCAGTTTTTTATAAATCTTCTTTATCTTAATTTATTTGATAATTATATACCACCTTGTCTTGTCTTTTCCTTGAAACAAATAAATTAATAATAAAGATCTCCATGGGACTTGTTGTACCCGTCTGGAAATAAAATGTAATAAATAAAATATTGAAATTGATCTGTTGGAATAGTTTTAATAGAAGTTAGTCATTAATAGAAATTAGTTTGATTCCACCGTAAAAAATACTTGTGATGTTTATAAAGCTATTCTGACAAAATCAATGAAAAATGTACCTCACAGTAGAATTATGCTAAATTATTTTTAATTTTTGATAAGTTGAATTACTGTAAATCAAAATATAATTTTAATATATTTCTATGTTAAACGTTTTAACATGATGATGTACTTTATTCAAATAAAAAAAGAATTAATCATTCAATTTCATTTTTCACTTCAAATTTATTGAGTTAAATGAATCTTTTAGAAAATAATGAGATATTTTACAATAATTGGAGCAAGAAAATTTGTTAATTATGCAAATATATTGAATAGTCAAATGTCTTTGTACTGAAATAGTCAAATTTATAAAAATTTCAACCAACAAAACCAGGAATTATGTGCAACAACATTCGGGTATTAACACTTCTATTAAATTAATCATACTGTTAACTGAAAGTAAGAATTCTAAGAAAATTCTCAAATATGAAACACAATGATGTTGTTGTTGGGTTGGGTTTTATGGCGCAAGGTCCAAAAAATGGACAAGCTGCGCCAAGACAGTATTTTATTTTGCCTTAATTAATTAATTTATTAAAACAAAACAATTAAAGGAAAAGGAAGGAAAAGCAGTAGGGTAGAAGAGAGAAGAAATGAAAGAAGAGGACAGATCACTGGGGTACCTCGGGATTGTGACACCCGTGTTTACTTAAAGAAAGTAAACCCCTGAGGGGATGAAACACAATGAAGAAAAGTAATTAAAATAATCGAAGAAAAATTGTAAAAATGTAATGATGAAAGTACTATCTAAAGAAGTTTTTAAAAAATAACATTTTTACAATAGAAAACTCAAAAAATAGAAGATGTGAAAAAATATACAACAACCAAAGAAATAATTTGAAAGATACAAAAACTATAGTATTTTATAAAATATTTGCAAGAAGTAAAACCCAATAATATCCTCATATATTGGGTGAAAACAAATTTAATAAAGCTAATTTCGAAAGATAATTTCAGCTATCTTTGATAAATTTAAAGCTTTATTTGTCACTCAATGCTATAGTTATAACTTTGTCAACAGTTTAAAATATATTCTGAATTATTTAACCATTGTATATTCAATCATTAATAATCTGAATCATTGAAAGTCTTGGTAGGGTTCGAATTCGCGAATTGTTAAATTGAAGGCCATATATCTAAATATTTAATTATCATCTCGGCTTGAACGATCTAAGGCGAAATAGGAGAATCATTCTTCTTAAAGGAGAAATAATTAGATATAAACTTATGCATTCATTATGATGGTTTCTGTTACTTTAAGACAGTCCTCCTGCTTTGATCATTCGGAACATAATTTGAACCTACTATATGACAAATTATTTAGGATGTGACAAATTATTTAGGATCAATCCATTTTCTCAAATGTTAAGAAAGCAATGTAGATTTATTGCTACAAATGTTAATAAAAGTAGTACAAATAATAGTTAAGTTTCATTCACGGTTGTATATATATATATATGGAACCGAATATGTATTTTTGACATGATTTACTAGCTTTTTGCTAATATAATTCTCGGAAAACTAAAATATTTGAAATTATTTATGAATGATTTCCATAGTTTGTGGCAATTTTCCTTATTTTTCTCAGTTTTGTTAACTCTATATTCTACATGAACATGAATGCATAAACTTTGAAACAATTATTGTAGGTCATTATTTAAATTGTACGATAAACGTGAAAAGATAATTAAATATTTAAACGTATAAGCACATTTATATTTTATTATCAGTAATTTGTATCAGAAATATAAAAATTCCGCATTTGATTTCGTTACATTTTCCAAATCAAGATTAGCAGAAGTTTCTATAGGGTGTGTAACGTGCAAAGGCGAAGATCAGAATAGTGCATGTGTGCTAAAATCTGCCGCCCTCTTCTTCCTTTTCGATTATATTTTTGTTTACTTTTTTTTTATTATTAGAGTTTGTTCTCAGGGAGACACCCCATTGGAGGTAAGTTTGAAGTGGTGTCGGTCGATTATATAGACATGTTTGTTTTTAAAAGTTTTATATTAAAAATGATGTATATATTAAAATTCGTTCTCATCAATAAATTGAAATAATTTAAATTAAAATTGTCATCAATTGCCTTGCCTCTACGCTACGCTTCAGGTGAGGATACTTTAATATTTTATTTAAGTTTTAAGAATATCTGTAGAATATATATATAAAACATCAGATATTTGCTTTCCTCAATCTTTAATGCGTATGAATTTTTTCTAATTGGCAGCTTAAAGTACTTCAGCAGGTTTTTTTTAAATGTTTTCTTTTTTGTGAAGTAGAATATTTTTTCATATTCCTTTCTATACTAACATTTTTGTATATATACACTACTGGACATTAAAATTGCTACACCAAGAAGGCGACATGCTACAGACGTGAAATTTATACGAAAGAAATAAGGTGCTATGATATGCAAATGATTAACTTTTCAGCGCATTCAGACAAAGCAGGCGCCAGGAGCGACATCTACATTGTGTTTAAATGAGGAAATTGTTCAGCCGGTTTCTCATACACAAATTGCATTTGAACGTTGTTGCCTGGTGAAAAGTTGTTGTGAGGCCTTGTGTAAGAAGGAGAAATGCGTACCAGCACGTTTCTGACTTTGATAAAGGTCGAATTGTAGCGTACCGGGATTGCGGTTTATTTTATCACTGTATTGCTGCTTGCGTCTGTCGAGATCCAATGACTGTTAGCAGAATATGGAATCGATGGGTTCAGGAAGGTAATACGAAATGCCATGCGGGATCTCTACAGCCACCTATCACTAGCAGCCGAGATGACAGGCATATTATCCGCATGGCCGTAATGGATCGTGCAACCACGTCCCGAGCCGTGAGTCAAGAAACGGGGTCGTTTGGAAGACAACAAGTGTCTGCACGAACAGTTCGACGACGTTTGCAGCAGTATGGACTCTCAGCTCGGAGACCATGGCTGCGGCTTCCCTTGACGCTGCGTCATAGATAAGAGCACCTTCAATGGTGTGATCAACGACAAACCTGGGCGCACGAATGGCGAGACGTCATCTTTTCAGATGAATCCAGGTTCTGTGTACAGCATCATGATGGTCGCATCCGTGTTTGGCGGCATCGCGGTGAACGCACACTGGCAACGTGCATTCGTCATATTCATACTGGCTCATCACCTGGCGTGATGGTATGGGGTGCCATTGGATACACATCTCGTTCACCTCTTGTTCGCATTGATGGTGCTTTGAACAGTGCACGTTACAATTCTGGTGTGTTACAACCCGTGGCTCTACCCTTTATTGGAGCCCTGCGAAACCCTACGTTTCAGCAGGATAATGCCCGACCGCATGTTGCCGGTATTGTACGGACCTTCCTTGATACGGAACATGTTCGGCTGTTGCCCTGGACAGCACGTTCTCCAGATATTTCACCCATAGGAAACGCCTGGTCAATGGTTGCCGAGCGACTGGCTCGTCACCAAACGCCAGTCACTACGGTTGATGAACTGTGGCATCGTGTTGAAGCTGCATGGGTATCTGTACCTGTACATGCAATTCAATCTCTGTTTGACTCAATGTCCAGGCGTATAACTGCTGTTATTACTGCCAGAGGTGGTTGTTCTGCGTACTGATTTCTCAGGATCCATCCAGCCAAATGTTTTGAAAATTTAATCACTTGTTATTTCTAGTATAATATATTTACCCAATAAATATCATTTTGTTATCTGCATTTCTTCCTGGTGTAGCAATTTTAATGGCCAGTAGGCCACCCTAAGGGATGATAAGTCAAATATTAGCAATGACAAATAAAGTCTAACATTACATATTTATTCCTTGTTTTCATTCTATGCTTACAGAATAGTTAAAATTTCAAAAATTTTCTATATTTTTCAAACTTGAATTAATGATGATTTAGACTTCAAGCGATTAATAATTAGAAATTTTGAGTAGCTTAAGACTAAGGAAAATTTTTTATTAAAATGATATTTAAATGTAACTGAAAAAAATAAGTTAAAAATCATAAATAAGATTGCTATTCAATATGGAACAAATTCTTTTGTAGTATTTTCATTCTTCTAATAATTACATTATTGTAGAGCATTTTGTAATAAATTAAAGAAAAACAATCCGTAAATAAACCATAAAAGTAAACTAAGTTCTATCTGACAACTATCTAACTAAAACCCCTGACAGCCCATCGTGGGGTGAAGGCCTACAGTGAACAGATTTGTTTTCTTTAATCGAGGAATCTAAGATGAGAAGCATGTGTCCCGATTAGGTGGTCAACATAACTCAAAATCCACAGTGTTTAGTTCTCAAGCATGCTTGATACTCTCAATTTTTTTATCGACTCACTATAAGAATGAAAGGCTGGGTCGACCTTACCCTGCACAAGTATAGAACATAGCATCCGTGCGTTGGCAGCGGTACATAAACCAATGAACAACAATAAAAGCACTTACAGTTAAAACAATTTTCATGATTACAAGCATATTTTTTAATACATTTATTAATGACAACGATATAAACTCGCTATCATTATTACTTTTGTTAATATTTTAAAAGACATTATCATTTTTACTAATATTTCAAAATAACCAAAAATATAAACGCATTTTTAGTATTCCTGCTAGAAATTAAATTCTATAAGTTAAACTAAAACTTGGACGAAAAAATCAAAATTTATTGTTAGATCAAAATGTTAGATCCAATTTGTAAGATCAAATAAATATTTTGTTTATCCGTATTTTTATTTTTTTATACAAGAATTTTGAAAGTTTCAACGGTTAAAATGGTTTTCTGTTATATTGTTTTCTTTTCAATAATTTTGTATGTATTTTTTTACGTAAGACGCATAAAATTATCTAAGTTTCGTATTAATATAAGTCTTACATTTTCAACTAGATATACCAATACTAGATTCTACATGTGTTCTTTATCAATTATTATGATAAAAATTTAGAAATAAAAGCCTGTAACACTAGATAATATGATTAGATAGTTTTTATGCGAAAACTATAACATAAATTACTGAAAAAAATCGTTTATCTAGGTCGACAATTTTATATCAACGCTTTAAATCAATTTGATACTTAAAAGAGGAACAGAAACATTAAAATGTATCTAAAAAATTAATTTATCAACACATAATTAAATATGCTTAATTAAGGTTTCCATCCGTTTAGATCCATCCGTTATCAATTAATCAAAAAGTATTATTTTTTCATGCAAGACTTTCTCAGACATCAATAGAATTTCTTGAGACTACTGATGACAGAAGCGTTTTTTTCAAATAGCATTAACAAATACCAAAGTTAGAGATGAAGATTTCGAGCAACTTTCAAGAATTCCAAAACAAAGATTATTAATTTATTTAATCCTTCTAAGATATTTATAAGTTATCTATTCACTCAAAGCTGCTAATATGGTGTAGTAAGAAAATATTCACTAAATTATTTACTTTCTAAGTTCATTTCTAATGAAAAATAGTCTTCTGAAAGAAAACTATTTTTAAAGGGGAAACAGTCAGATAATAAAATAAGTATATACATGAATGTGAAATACAGTTGTGTTCAAGAAACAATTGGAAAATAACAATGATTCAACATTTTATATATATATATATATATATATATATATATATATATGTGTGTGTGTGTGTGTGTGTGAGATATGCCAGATGACCCTACTCCACTTCATGACATCATCTTAATACTTGATGCTTCCACAGCGATCCTGGTGTCAAGTGTTAGAAAAGAATATATGAAGACGAAAGATGGTCTAGTAAAGACGTATATGAACCTTAATGGTTGGAAAACTAATAATATTGTCATCGTAACCCTTTGTTGTAATTGTAAATATCTGTAAATATCTTTAATTGTTTAATATACTATACTTAAAATGCCAATTAGTTGCATTATTTAGTTATTAAACTAACCCACATGGGGGCCCGACCTCATATTTTTATTTCTATCTGTTTATCATCAACGCTGAAATTCCTCTGCCGCCGCCGAATCGCCAAGTATCTGAAGAGGGTATAGTCTCTGCTTTTGATTTATGTTCCTGAATTCACTGTTTGGATTCTTACTTTGAAGCGAGGTGAGTCACTCTTATATTCAAGATGCTTTTAAGTGATATTTCTGAAATCGCACTTGCACTGAAGACTGAAAAGAGAGAAAAAATTACACTACTTCACAAGCTGTTATTTGGCGAAGAGGGTGATAGATTGAATCGCTCTCGAATAAGAAATTTTAATGGTTTTGATTTCAAAAAAGACGATCTAGATTTCAAGGCTAAATTAATAGACATTACAGCAAATTTTTCTCTAATTGAATTAATTTCTATTGCAAATATTTTGAAAATAATATTAATGGCACACAACCTGAATTGGCAGAAAGAATTTTATTATTACTAACTGATTTGGAGTCACTTCAAGAAAATGTGAAAAATTATGAAATAACTGATGATGAAACTGAAGAGATTCCAAATTCTACTCAGTCGAATGTGCAAAGTGATAATATGTATCTTAATAATAATGTACATAAAGTGTATGATAATCAAATTTCTTATAATACAAGATTGTCATTTAATTTTAATGACATTGATTATTTAATTCCTAAGTATACTGGAGAGAAAAATGAAAATGTATAATTGTGGTTTCAAAAATTTGAAACATTTGCTATTTAATTTATCAGATATTCAAAAATTTATTTTTGCACAAAGAGCATTAAGTAGTATTGCATTGTTATTTGTTAAAAGCGAAAGCAATATTCATAATTACTCTGAATTGAAAATTGCTTTAATTTCGGAATTTGGCCAACAAATTAATTCAGCTGAAATTCACGACACTTTAAATCGTCGAAGAATTAAAGATAAAGAATCAATATTTGAATATTTTTTAATTATGAGAGAAATTGCAAGTCGAGCTCAACTCGATGATATGGCTCTAATTCATTATGTTATTCAAGGCATTAATGATTTTCCCCAGAATAAAGCAATTTTGTATGGTGCTAAAAATTTAGTAGAATTTAAAACAAAATTAAAAATTTATGAAGAAATTCAAAAAAGTTGTCAAAAAGTGAAAACTAAAATTCCTGTGATAGAACAAACTTTTAATAATCAAACTCAAAACAAAATGCAGACAATTCCAATTCGTTGTTTTAATTGCGGAAAAAATGGACATAAATCTATTAACTGTAGAGACAAAAATAAAGGTTTAAAATGTTTTCGTTGTAATTCTTTTGGCCATAAAGCCAGTGATAATAAATGTTCCACACCAGTAGATAAACCCAATTCAACATTTCGCACTGTTAACAATCACATCACTTTTCGACAGGACATGCATAAAATAGTTAAAATTTCTGGTATTTTGATCGATGCTCTCATTGATACCGGAAGCCATGCAACTTTATTACGTGAAGATCTGTATCATCAAAGTGAATTTTCTGAACTGACCGATTCGAAACTAACACTGAATGGGTTTGGTAGCTCTGAAGTACAGCCTCTTGGTTCATTTCAAGCAAATATAGAAATAGATAATGATATTTTCTCTACAACAGTTTAGGTTATTTCTCAGCATCAGATTAGTTTATCCTTAATTATCGGTACAGATATAATTACTCAAGGAACACTTACGGTCAATAAAGATTTTATTTCTTTACAAAAAACAGATAACAATTTTTTCGTGCATTTAGTTAATGTTGTTGACAACACATCAGACATTGATTTAAATCACATACATGACAAGAAATGTAAACAAGAAGTATATAATTTAGTTAACAACTACAAACCGAATAAGACTCGAACAACAGAAATGAAGATGTCTATAATTTTAAAAGATGATATTCCAGTCTGCCAAAGAGCACGTTGAATGTCCATTCCAGAAAAAGAATTTATATCCAAACAAATCAATGATTGGTTAAAAGAAGGAATAATTAAACCATCTTGTAGCGAATATGCTAGTCCAATTGTTTTGGTAAAAAAGAAAGATAACTCTACCCGGTTATGCATAGATTTTCGCAAATTAAATAAGAAAATTATTAAAGATCATTATCCATTACCTCTCATTGATGATATATTAGATCAGTTACAAAGTGCAAAAGTATTCACTTCTATTGACTTAAAAAATGGCTTCTTTCATGTTGATATTGACCCTAATTGTACAAAATACACGAGTTTTATTACACATAATGGACAATACGAGTTCCTTAAAGCTCCATTTGGTTTAACAATTAGCCCAGCTGCTTTTAATAGATATTTATCTTGTGTTTTTAGAGATTTAATATCAGATGGTACTTTAATTATGTACATGGATGATTTTATCATGCCATCTAAAACTGAAGAAGAGGGACTTATTAAATTGAAACTTGTTCTTGAAACTGCTTCAAATTACGGACTAAATATTAATTTTAAGAAATGTCAATGTTTACAAAGAAAAGTTGAATTTTTAGGCCATGTTATAGAAAACAATACTATTTCATCCTCTCCATTAAAAATTAAAGCAGTAATTAATTTTCCTGAACCTAAAGACGTCAAACACTTGCAATCATTTTTGGGCTTGGCAGGCTATTTTCGAAAATATATTCCAAATTATGCTATTATTGCCAGACCTCTAAGTGACCTACTAAAAAAGTCTTCTACTTTTGTTTTCGGTTCCGCTGAAAAGACTGCATTTCTCAAATTAAAGGAATTACTCACAACACATCCTGTTTTGCATTTATTTGTGCCAGGTACGGAATTAGAAGTACACACTGATGCATCTAAACTTGGATTTGGTGCAGCTCTACTACAAAAATCTGATAAAGGAAAAGCCGAGCAACGGAGAATTTTAAAGACGAAGAAGACGTTTCACACAGCTTACGAGGGACATCCAAGAACTTAAGACGAATTTTCACAAATTAAAAGACGTGTCTCCTTCATTTGCTGTTGAATAAAAAAAAAAATAATAATTCTATTTTGTTAGTTATTCTCTAGTTGGTTGCGCCTTCCTCTGTTTCTTTGTATTTTGCAGCTGCTGTTACTCTCGTGGCCTGGTGGACCTGAGCGTTTAGAATGGCCGAGTGTGAGATATGCCAGATGACCCTACTCCATTTCATGACATCATCTTAATACTTGATGCTTCCACAGCGATCCTGGTGTCAAGTGTTAGAAAAGAGTATATGAAGACGAAAGATGGTATAGTGAAGACGTATATGAAGCTTAATGGTTGGAAAACTAATAATATTGTCATCGTAACCCTTTGTTGTAATTGTAAATATCTTTAATTGTTTAATATACTATACTTAAAATGCCAATTAGTTGCATTATTTAGTTATTAAACTAACCCACATATATATATATATATATATATATATATAATGCTTCATTATAGATTATTTCTTCTATTAACAAAATTCTTAAAAGTTGTAAAACTAGACTTTTCGCAGGATGTAAAATATATTACATTGGATGAAATGGCCATCTATCTAAAGTAAACATTTTAAACTTTAGTTTTTAAGTTTAATATTTTCTGTTTGCTTTATAGTGAGCATTTCTGTATTACCCTGATTGATTATTCTAAAGATAAATCATTTAAATCAGAAGTAAGTTTCTGAAGATCGATGCAATTCTAAAATTCGAAGTTTCCTTGCCTTAAATTGCCTGTCTATGGATTTGTAGAAAGATAAATTGATAAAACCAAATCACATTGGGTTGAAATGCAAAATAGAAAAAATATGTAAAAAAATTAAAACAATTCTATTTTCAGTACAATTGTAAACTGTGAAACACTCCATGAATATTTAGCAATAATGAATGAAAATCAGATAGACAATAAAATATTTATATAATATAAATATTATATAAATATATTATATTATATAAAATATTTATATAATATAATATAGACATTTCAATAAAAATAAATATAATATCAAAATAGTGTATTTCTTAAATTGCTGAAGTGTCTTTACATTAAACTATATAATTTAACCAATAGCAATTTGATTTTATTTTCAATATTTACTCCATTTTAAAGATATAAAATTTGGACATATAGCATTAAAAAAACCTTTTTTATATTTATTACACATCTTCATTGACTTTTATTCTCCATTAAAAGTAATTCTCCTAATTTTTCTCAAAGGGAGTTAAGCAGTTTCATCATATGAAGACGTCTCTATATTTTATGACCAAGTCTATTATTGTTTTCATTAAATTTTAAATTTAATAAAGAAAATTCATTTATATCAAAAGTATTATGAGGCAAATTTAGCATTTCTTTTAATTACATAAAAATTATCGAAACTGAATGAAATTTGAATTAAACTGAGTTAAATTTTTATAAATTCTTCTTCAAATTTGTATAATCTAAGAACATTATTTATTGAATAATTTTAACTAAATTCTACCGTTTTGAAATTATAAAATTATTTATTATATTATTATAATTCTGATCTCTATTAAATTATCTGATTTTAAGTATATTACTAATATTTTGTTAAATGATTAAATGTGTTAAGGATTGGAAATAATTACACTTAAAGCGAGAATGCTCAGGAAATAAAAGTAAGGTAATTAACACTTCAGACGAGATTTTAGCAAAGCTTTTAATTTTATTGAATTGATCATTATATAAGTTAAAAGATTAATTCAAAGCTGAAAATAACTGCTATATTCCTTAAAAGAACTGAATGAACATTAAGTGAACAATATTCGACTTGATAGTTAAATTAAGAAATTTTGAAAAATTGATATATTTTTAATTTTTGTCCGAGAATTTTATTCCAGCTATATAAATACGAAAGTTAACTATCACATTTGTTGATTTTGTTTATCCGTTTTTTGCATATTAACCTATAATTTATCTGGAATGTACTGTTTAAAAGTTTTCAAAATATTTGCATCTAAGGTCGGGGTCAAACATATTTGAACATCTATCACTGACGATTAAATTGTCAGCACTGGAAAATACATATTAAGTTTTTTTTTCTACATTAAGGAATTATTTTTTTCTAAATTTGGAATAAAAGTTTTATTGTTTAAGTTAAATGAATTCTGTTTTTTTTTAAAGAAAAAAAAAATTAAATATCAGAATCGTTCGAATATTTTGAGATCAAATTAGGATTCATAAAAGTATAAAATTCACCAAACTCTTATAAATATATAAATTTGCTAGGATCATATATAAATATATATATAATTTCAATTAAATTTCAATGAAAAAACGCTTACCGAAATTTTAAGTATGACATCAGCACTTCTAAGTATCCAGACAACTTCCATAGCTGAATAGAAATGTATCGATAAGGTCCTATCCTTTCACAACGACCTTTTCTGTTATGAATAGCACTGAATTCGATTTTGCATTAGCAAAAGTAAAACAGTGGGGGAGGGAGGAAGAGAGGTGGGATTGCCATGGCAACTGTCCCTTAGCTTTCAGAGAACGTTATTTGCCAAGGGTTTTCCTGCCTCAAAGAAAAACATCAGAGTGCAAAACACGCCAAGTGACTTTGCGTTCAGTGTAGAAATCGGCAAGGCTTGTCACGAGACATGTTCGTGCAACGATTTTACTCATTGTCAATCTTCGGGTACTCTGTCCCTGACCTCAATAAATTAAAATTTTCTTGTAAGCACTTAAATTTCATTTAGATGTAAGTTAGCATTTTGGATGCTGCTTTTTTGATTATTTACTAAGAATAAAGTTTTCAGTCATTTTGAAAGTGTTGCAAAGACATTACTTCGTAATAGTTTCGAAATAAAAGAAAACAATTT
Organism: Latrodectus geometricus; assembly: GCA_026290005.1. NCBI lineage: Eukaryota > Metazoa > Arthropoda > Arachnida > Araneae > Theridiidae > Latrodectus > Latrodectus geometricus. The sequence continues at coordinate 16,877 of JAPDSC010016622.1, read as the reverse complement.
TAATCGTTTAACATTTTTTAGGGAGAAGTATTCTGCAGATATTGAGGGTTTTTTTTTTTTTTTTTTTTCATTGGATCAAATATCTTCGTAATTAATTCTGAAAATTATATATGAAGTGCCAATTTGAAGGTATTTTTCTCTGAATATTTACTAGCAAAACTACTAACAAAATTTGTTCTTCCAGAGTAATAAATATTTTTTTTTTTTTTTTGCAATTTTGTTCCCCGTAAAATCTTTTACTAATGAATTTTCAATAGTAATTTTTGAAAAAAAAAAATCATTTCAATTAATAACGATTTCTGTGGTGAAGAATTTTAACCTTCGGAAAATTCAAAGAGAGTACTTTGACATACTGTACTTTTTCCTCTTTATTGATATATATTTCAATGTATTTTCGTTCTCAAGTAATTCACATGCGCGTGAGACGCTTCAAACCATTTTGGTTTCTGAGAGAAAAATTTTTTTTTGTCACTTTTTTAAATAAGCTATATTCAGTTGCGGTTGCAGAGTAATACCCCAAGATCTCAAACGTAACCTCTTTAAAAAAATTCAGGAGTAGGATATCATATTTTGATATATTTGAATAAAAAAGCGACACTGGTCAATCTCTCTGCTCTTGAAACCCTGTGTATCAAATTCTTAAGCAGCAACACCAAACTCGATTACTAGAAATTGTCTCCAAAATGTTGTACACAATACCATTCTCTCTGAACATAATACAAGGTTTATAGAACGAATGTGAGTTTTAAGAAACATTTAAATTGAGGTTGATTGTCTGAAGGCCAAATTTTACAGACTAGGACTACTTCTCTAAAATATTTTCAAAAATTCTGAAAATAAAGAATCATATATATGAAAGATTGTGACTGCAGGAAATCTGATCTGAAATATTTTAACATTTGCAAACTTGATTTTAAGCACTAGTTGAACGTTCATTTTGAAAAATACAAAGATGACACATCGACCAGATACTATAAATATATGAAGATATGCGTCAATGATTTCAATCTCTTATACATATAATAAGTTAAGAAATTCTTTTCCTATATTTTTTCCTTTATCATCTTTCCTTTAAAATATCAAAATGAAAAAAAAAAATTGTTAAAGGAAGAACATTTAACAAATTTTTATAAGAGATTTTGAAACGATTACAATGAATATAAGATCTGGTATAATGTTTAATAGTATTAAATAAATTTAATTAAAAATTCGATGTCTTGACATTAAAGTTGATGTTTTAATTCTATTAAGCTTTCACTTTTGGACTTGAAAATTTCTATAGAAGATAGTCTTGTTGACAACTTGTTATGCACAAATTTAGTATGATATAAATGAACAAATGCAAAATACGTATTTACTTTTCAATTAAAATTAGAATTGTTCAATTAATCCATGTAAAAATTCAGTTATATTACAACAGAGTTTAATACAATATTGTTTCATTATTGCTACAAAATATTCATATCTCTGAAAATCATTATTTACAATATTTAACCAATCTTCAAATATAAAGATTAAAGAATTTTCTGACAACACAAGAAAATTTTTAAATTAACGATACATATAATCGCTTTACATTTGCTCATAGATATGACGCATTTCGGCGACAAAAAAGTTCTTTTTATATTCATGTTGAATAATTTATCGTTACTTGCGTGACATATTTGGCAATATATGAAAGCCAATTTATTTTCTTCAAATGATTATTTATTCTACGATACTTAATCAATAGTCTCTTTAAAAACATTTGTTAGTCGAGAAAGAGCTATTTTTAAAATATTTCGAGAAAAATGATGACGTTATCATAACTTTGTGTATTTATGTGTGTATATTTTATTTTATGTATCATCATACGGAAATATTTTTCTTTTTGACATTCTTCAAACATATAAGACATATATATAACCCACATATCAAGTAGAGATATTAGCTTTATTACCTAGTTACTAATGTATTATTGATTCTCTAAATTTCGGTAATCCGCACATTAATTCAAATTTTCTTAATCAAAACATTTTCTTAACATATATATTTATAAATCTGTTATCAATTCTATAAACAATTTTATAATATTTTGAGTAAAATAGAATTCTTTAGCATAAAAACAAGTGGTAAATGCTTACAAGAAACTATTAATAAATTATATTTAGTGACATATTTGCAATTTTTTAAATTTTTTTTCTAACAGTTCACATCAGCTAAATGATAAAACTAAATTTTCAGTACTAAAGGTCTCGTGTTCGATTCCAATCCCAATTGAACAATTTCAATTCTATGTTGCGGTTTTGCTTTCCCATCTTTTAAAATGGACTTCTTCACTTCACTTCTTTTCATACAACCTTGCCGAACATCCACAGAAATCTATGGATATAGGAATTTCAATATTTCATGTAAGACATCAGACAAATTTGACAAACACTAATCTTGGATTTTTTTATAATTCTATTCGGTTTTATAAAAAAATCACTGAATGTAGCCAAAAGTAAAAATTTATTCATACAATATTTTATCAAAATTAGTATTCAATACAAACGATTTCATGTTATTTATAAATGTTACATTTGCAACGTTTGATATTTTCCAATATTTAAAATAATATATGATGTTGAGGCAATGTTATTTAATATTCTTGTACTACTGGGTTTAGGTCTCCATAGGTAATCTTAGAACATTGATAATTTTTCGCTTTGTTATGGAACCCTTTATTTTATAGCTGCAATTGCGATATCCTTCATACGAAAAAAACTAAAATTAAATTTTTCCAAAAATGCAATATAAACTAGAAATGCTTGTAAATATTAGTTTGGGGAAAAAGTAATCCATTAATTTTTCGGTATACGTCTGTAGTGATCAATATCTCGTGAGGTATCTATCAAACAATTTCAAATTTATGCTCATTGGAAAGGTGACATTTGACACTAAAATATCCTCTTGCGGTTTTTTGTTTGATTAATTCAGTTAGGAGTACAAGGTTTTAAAAATGGAAGACAACAAACAGAAAATTCGATACATTTTCGTTTTTCTCTTGTAACGGCGAAAAAGATATTTATAGCCGGGTGGCTAAAATTGTGAAAGGTGTTTATCGTCCTATATAAGACTGTAACAACCAGTTACGTACAATTTTTGTTTCGTCGATTCCGTTTGAATAATTTTGATGTTAGAGATGCACCTCGCATGTGGATACAGCATCGTCGAAAATGTCTATAAAATATCAAAAATGATCGAAGTTAACCGCATGTCAGCAGTCGTAACGCACAAGACCTAAAAATCTACAGGAAAGCTGTTTTAAACCTTTTTACAAAGTGGATCCAAAAGAAGTTACATAAAGTTCGCGTAAAAATAATGGATTTCTTTTTCCCCAACCTATTTTAAGACAGAAATCTAATTAAAGTCTAATTTTCTTAACAGAAAGTTTAAGTTAGACAGAATAATGAAATTTATTGAAAACATTAACAAAAGATTAGACGTATTGAAATTTATTGAAAACATTAATATGAAAATTTTAATCGAATTTTTCATTTTCAATCGGTTTAATTGAAATCAAATAACTTTAAGTTGAGAATATAAATGGAAAGAAAAATCAATTTATTCAAAATTCGAATATACTTACTTTTAAAGAAAACTAGCAGAAGGCTTTTTGGATTTTCATATTTACAATGATTTTTATTCAGTTTCGAAGACATAATGATCGATTCGTTAACTATATCTTCTAAACTGGATAAGTAAGATAAGTATCAAAGATAAAATAAGTACTTTTAAAATACTTTATTGTTAAAAATAATTATATGATAGTATGTGTAAATGCATCAAAATACCACAAAGCAGTCAATTACTATAGCAACATAGCTATGAAACTATTTTAAAATTGGGTCAGTGGTCTGTGAGTCATTGCAAAACTAAGAATCATTTCATTTATTCCATGCGTGAAATGTGGAAAGGCGCCAAACATAAGTGTAGCAAAACTGAATACTTGAACAGTTTAGAGCCAAAGTAGATCACGTTGTTAAAATATTAATTTAATGCATAAACTCAAAATAAATTTAGAATATTATAACCTTTAATTCCTATATCGAATATAGATCATGTTTAAAAATGAAATTAAAAAAAACTTTACTTTTCATAACAAAACTAAAGTGAACTTTTTTTTAATAGGAAATTTTTTCATCATTCGAATTATTTAAATGTGAATTACAGCAGATTTAGTATTAATTAAAATAAAATTAGAACAATATCAACTGAAAAGGAAATAATGCAATCATGAATACTATCATATTGTTTTGAGATAAAGAACAGAATTTAGAAACTAATCAAAATTCATTTCAATATATCAGACTACAGCAAACGAGAAACTATGTTTTGTTATCTCCTTAAGCATTTAATAATTTCAAACACTAAAAAATATGTTATTCTGTGAGCAAAAAACATGTTTTCAAGAAAATACATGTTTTTTAAAAAAAACATGCATTTTCTTGAAACCATTCCAATTTTATCCTGATTTTTTATTTTTATTCGATTTTCCAAATTCCTGTTCTTTTATTAAAATTCAAGATTACTCCGATGACAAATGTGAATAGTCGTGAGCTTAATTTAACTGTTAAAACTCAAATAATTTGGTTTTTGTTTCAGTTTTGCATTCTTGTAAAATCTAAAATTTAAAATTTACATTCCAAATAATTATTGGTACTGAGAGCAGAATAATCAATTTCCTTCTATTCGATTTCTTTTCATTCTGTTGTAAAATAATGTTTTTATTCTACCTTTAACAGCTAATAGTTTTTTAATGCATTATATTAAGGTTTTTTTTTTCACAACGCTTAAAAATAATTAAATACACTGTTTCTTAAGGTCAACATTTGTCATTTATTTTGTAGTTGCATTTTTGAAAATATAATCAAACAATTTTTGGAAAAAAAGATAATTATTTTAGTAAAATCGTTGTGATAGTAATTTATTGTAAACTAGTAAACAAATTAAAAATTTGAATAATTTGAAAACCATTTTACTGCAAGAAATTAGTTTGTTATTTTAATCATTAAAGAGCATGTATCAGCTAATTTTCTATTAGAATACTTTATACAAAACTTTTAAAGTAAAAAAGTGATTATGCAAACGAAATTGTTTCAGAAATAATTTATAGTTTGGATAGCTATAATGTATAAAATTAAATACTTGAGAGGTTTAGAAAAAAAAGTTGAGTAAAATGCATTTTTTCTTAAAACTGAAGACTTATTTCAAACATCAATATTTGCGTCAAAGTATAATTTAAATTTAAAAAATGTACTGTTAATTTAGGTAGGATGTCATTTAAGTAAAAAATAATTGCGCTCAAACTCAATGAAACAATCTTTTATAAGAACAAAAATATTTATATATAAAACGAAGACAACTAAGACTTATTAAAAATAATCAATCTATTTAAAATAATAAGTAAAATTCTTAACAATTGAGTAAATGAAGATATTTACTCATTATTTTTAATCAAAATAGTTTTCATAAAAAAAATAAGTAACAAAACAGCAAATACAAATACAATAAGTTTTTTTTTTTTTTTTTTTTTTTTTTTAAATGTAATTCATGTTTTTTTTTATAAATGATATTCTTTCAAAATTAAAAGTTTGGAAAATATAATTTCAAGATACTTATAATTTTATTGTATTCTAAATGTTATATAATATAGTTTTCAAAACGTTTTCAATCTGAAATAATTAAAATTGATATTTAATATGACTATCAAATTAAATATATCTCTTTTTTTACTTCAAGATTCATAATTGCTAAAAGTCTTTTTTTTTTTTTTTTTTTTGTAACTAAAACTTTTTAGTAATATTTTGAATTGGGATAATTTATAAATAATAAACTATTAAAAAGGGTTAATTTACAGGTTTGTGACTTTCTTCCCGATTTTTTTCTCGAGGATTGATTCGATAACGATCTACGAATAGCATTTGATGCTAAAAAAATACAAAGAATTATGCCAAAGACAGGAATCAAAACTGCGATTTGTTGTTCTAAATACACAGGAGTTAATCGTCCAGATAAATTATTAGTAAAAGATTAAAGCGAACGTGAGAAAAGGTGCTAGTTACTGTTAGCAATTAAAATAAAATTAATTATCAGACTCTCACATATGCAAGAACTAAAATAAAAGACAAGACTATAAGATTCCATTTCAATAAACTTTCGCGAGGCTCTTACACTGTTTAATAATGAATATTTAAAAAGGTAGGAGCAATAAAAATGAAACTCATTCAAAGTGGGGTGCACTTTTTTTAAAAAATTTTGTAAAATATTGTTTTTGAATAAAAAAATATTAAGTTTTTTCTTACTTCTCCAGCAGGTAACTGATTAGCAATCCTGTAATTCACCTCACTAGTTTTCTTTAACTCATTGATACAAGAAAATATAAAGAATGAAAGTATTTTTCTCAATTCTCAATCAAAACTCAGACTGTACGAAACCGACTCCATGGTGTAAGTCTGTATGCTCGCCGACTGATGGTATGCATTAAACTAGCATCAAGGCATCCTCGCGACCGCAGGGAGTGGCAACAGAGCATGTGAACTGGAAGAGAAATCAATGGAGCAATTTTTTCTTTCTTTTTTCTGAAGAGTACCGTTTTTCTGTTCATCCTGAATTTCATCTGGAGGGACCGTGGCAGTAGGAATAATCCTGCGTTCATGCACGAAAGTGTCAGACTTGAAGGTGGAGGAATGTTGGTGTATGGTAGCATCCTCATTGACGGGCGCACAGTCTTCTATATCATTCGAGATGGACCTGACTTCTGCCGATATAGGGATGAGATCCTCAGACCTATTGTAGTCCCTTACGCTGCTGAAATCGGAGATGACTTCATTTTAATGGGCGGTAGCTGCAGGCCACGTCATGCTAACCTGGTGGAGGATTTCCTTTTCGAGGAAGGAATCGTACAAATAGAATGACCAGCGTGTTCTCCAGACATGAATCCAATAGAGCACATTTGGGACGCTCTAGGAAGGAGAGTTTCTGGCCACCAACCACCCCCACAAACTCTTCGAGAACTGGAAAGAGCTCTTCTGGAAGAGTGGGACTGAATACCCAAACTCGTGATTAATAGCCTCATTGACTCCATGCCTCAAAGGCGTTCAACGTTGCTGGCCGTCCATGGAAACAATACCCTTTACTGAAAATGATTTCCTTTGAAGAAAACACCTTCTCTTATTCTTTTTTCCTCATATGCATAGTGTTTTTTCCTTTTGTACACAAATACGTAATAAAATGGATTTTTTTTTTTTTGCCAAACATGTGTAATTTATTCTCATATGACCTACTACGTCTGTCGACCATGTATCAATCAGCTAAAATATTTCCCAGCCACAAGATCCACGTAAAACTACAATATCCCTTTATTGTTTTGAGCAGTGTAGTTTTGGTATCAAAACATTTAGTTTTTCTATAAAATTGAATATAAAAATGATAAATATCATTGCAAAACTGCTTATAACCCATTAGATTAAAATGCATTAGAGATTGTTTTCCATTCGTTTGGTGCACCTGCGCCCACACCATCTTTTTTTTTAAATTTTATATAACATAAATCGTACTTGCCGATTAAACTAACCATAAAGTGGGTGTTTTGTCTTGTCTTTTTTTATTTTGCTTTTTCTTCTTTTCAATTGACAAGGCGATAATGGCTCCAGTCAATGGAAGATTGCTTCTCAAACCTATGCTTTGGTCTTTACATATGGAATCTGCTTATTAACAAAATGAACCCAACAATATTTTTAATGTCTATTTTCAAAGAGTTCAAACCACAGAGATTCACTCGATGTCATGTTTTTCGCGTACTTGTATCAAGATGTATACTAATATCAAGGTTTTACAACCAAAATGTTCTTCAAAGACTTTGAACTCAAATCGAACGAATCAATTGGCGAAAATGATGCAATGCTTTTAAAACTATTCTGTTATGGTTAAAAGACTTGTGTCAACATGCACATTGTTGGAATTCATTAGAAATAGATAAGTCATGGTTATCTGTCTTTTACCAATCGAGGTTTTCCAAAAGCTTTAGAGCTAGTTAAGAAATTTGGAATCTGTGAAAGACAAAGATTCCTGGAAATTTTGGAAGCAATAACGCTAAAGATATTAAATTTGAGTTCTAAACATTAAAAGAAAACTTTCATGACTTTGAAAGCATTTAAAAACAAAAAGTGATTTAGCCACTATCTGAACTGTAACGAAACAACCACTTTATGGTTAGAAAAAAAAATAGTGTAAGATTGTTCTAAGAAGTTAATAGAAACTATGACTTTCCAGGCATGCAATCTTATAAGATTGCAAAAACGTTAAAAATCCTTAGTTCAATTTTATGCAAAACTAATATAAAATATTGTTTGACTAACACAATATATAGGAATTATTTTTGGCAATTCAAAATTTTACTCAAATAATTTTATTCAATTCCACTTTAAACTTTTTAGAGGAAATGCAGTCAGTAGAAGCAGTCAGGGAGTCTTAGTAATTTTCTTGAAAATGATTTCTAAGGCAGGCAAGTCAAGACGAGTACTTGACATGCCAGCCTTAGAAATATCATTTTCCTCTGCGAATATTGATAACACTACTCCATGAACTAGATTGAATTTCAATTTAATCGAAGACCTAACTCGCTATCTCATGATAACGCCTTAAGCAACCCGATTACTGAGGCCTGTAGTCTTTGCTATGCTTTTAATGACATTCAGTGAAGAAAAGTCTATAAATACATCTAACATATTGAGACAATAAAAACAAAATTAAATACCTTGAAGGGGCGTCGTTTTTCACTATCTCTTCACGATATCATGGCATTTTCCAAGAAATATTAATGGCTATATGACAAAGTTCGATACTATCGATTTTTACTTTCAGAAATTCAGCACTTAATTTTTACGGAAAAAAGCTTTTCTTTAAAGGATAGGAATTTAACTATGGAATCCAAAGCAGATTTAATAGATTTTGTATGAAATATATTATTACACCAGGTCCCAGAAATTAGATTATCCAACTATGTTTTAAGAGCACTTATCGTGTGTCAAGTCTAATTTTCTCTTCATTTAAATAGCAATATTTCTCAAATCAAGGAACTAAAGTTTTGTAAAAGAATTAAGTATTAGTAACCAGTGAGGTTACCTAATGGAAGTGTTTAGCGCCCAATATTGATGATACGAATGACTATTTTGACTGGGTCTTTTAACTCAATAATTGGCGATACGGAGTATTTTACAGTCAAAACACTAATATAATCTCCAAGAAATTTAACTGAATAATAGCCCTAACTATTTGTCCGATACTTTTAGTTCTACTCAACTTTAAGATAATCTATGTAAAACAATCTTAAAATTCTTCGGATTCATCAAGTTAATGCGAGCTTTAACCTTAATGGTTAACTTGACGTTTTGTATCTGCATTGTTCATTACTACATTTCATTATCTTGATAAAACCATAAGATCATTCTTGTTTTGACTAAGTAGAATTGAAGTTCGATAAACAGTTTTATACAACGAGTGATAAAACTTACTAGTAAGACATTTAAGTTTCCTTACATTTAATGTTAGAATAAAAAAGAAATTAAAAATTAAGTTACCACGACAATTTTCTTACGTACTTCGTTGAAAGGAGACTATCGAGACAAATAGAAACTTATGTACTCGTTAAGAGTTGACGAACTTAAGGTTTTTTGCTTTAAAAGTTCAGGCATACTTGAATTTTAGACGGGGATTTGTAGCTTATGCATTCCTCGAAGCGGTAATTTGATGAAGTTAAAATTTAAGCTCTACCATTTAATATAATTCAATTCATAACCTATAAATAGGTCAGATGTTAAATACCAAAGAAATATAAGGTATATCTAGTCAAAAATATGCCGAACGTAGAAGTTATCATTTAGTTTACTAAACTCATGCTTCTTGATGGCTTCATTATAAAAGTTCAAGTGAAAAGAAATTCTGTAATTGTAGTTCATAGAGACAGAATTCACAATTCAATAAAAGCAATGGATTAGTTTATTAGTTTAAAAACTTAACATTTTTAAAAAAGGCCCAAATCTCAGGCTGTAGTTAAGAGTTCGAATCTATATACAGTGGACATTCTTAAAGCCATGATGAAACGCTTGGGAATTCAGGGTCTCTTGAAGAACTGGATAATTCGACCGGTGGTCTTGTTGCGTCCTAACGGATTCTCGTTGATACTGAGTTGAGAACCCGCCATACTCGGAGGCTCACTGACGAAAGCCGAGTCGTACGATGGCCATCTCTTAAAATCCCCATCTTGGGACTCTGGGTCGGGGACCTGAAATACAGTATCTTTAATATGCATGCTAAGGCTTAATATTCCAATTACAAATATACTGCTGATGCTTAATACAGTAATTAACTATACAAAAAACTATATTAAAAAATTGCGAACATCTGTTGAAACAGTTCTGCAGAACTTACCTCTCTATGCTTTTTCCCAAACAAAGGGTTGCCGAAACTAGTTTTCTTAGATTCACGTGACTGGCCAAGCATGAGCTCATCGCAGGCGCCAGTGTCATCGTTGTCCACTATTAATCTACTACTCTTGCGACCAAATCCTTTATTCCTGAAGGACACGGCAACATTCTCGCTCACTTTGCTCAACTTGTCCCTATGGAAAGTTAAGAATAAGAAACTTTGTAAAAAGCACAGGCGCCTGCGATCTCTCAAGCAGATAAAAATTTACCTAAACTCTAGCCTAGCTTTAAGTTCATTACACATGTTAACAGAATACTTTAAAAACTTTAATGATTTTCATTTTAAAAAGGAATATGTTACAGAATACTATGTAATACAAGAATCTTCAGATTAATCTGTTTGATAAGTCTCGAAGCTGGAAGAATTTAAGTTCTGAAAGAAACTTACCTATTCTTTCGAACAAGAAGTGTCATTATAACGATGCCAGCAATTACCATAATGGCCAAGAGCACTCCCACAACCCAACTGATGTCAGGTGTGGGCTCAGGTCCGGCAGCAGATATTCTAGTTTCACAACGCTCACCTTTGTACTCAGGAGGACATCTGAAATGTTTAAAAGTTACTTTCAAAAATGCTGCAAGATACTAAATATTTGCTTATAAGTATTTAAATTAATCTACATAAGGGAACAGTTAATTTTACAATTTGCAATTCTCGCATAGAACAATGAAATAAGTTTCTTTAAGATAAGCTATTGATATTCTTTGCTGCAAGGAATGTCGAGTCTTATTCAGTACATAAATCCAAATTTTAAATATCTTTAGTTATAAATTTAACTTTTTGGAGGGTATATATATATATATATAAAAGATTAATTCAGAAGTATTAGCAGATAATGCTGTGGCTGCTACACGTGGTTTAAATATAACCTCAATAGTGAATTAAAGTGTTCTAAACCGAGTATTATATTCTAAGAATTTCATTAATTTTTAGAATATTCATTCTAAGAATTTAAAGAATTTTATATGCTAAATTATTCCTTGAACTTAAACGCGTAGTAAAAGGATATTGTCACTGACTAGAAATTTCAAGTCTCATTTTAAACTTTATTCAGAAACTAGGAGAGTTTCTTTGCAAGCTTAAACGTAGTAGCCAATCGCTGAAAAACTTACCTGTTTCCATATTAAGTTCTCGTGTTGTTATAACGAGTTTTTTTTTTTTGTAATTTAAATGAAGCTTTCTTTACATATACTCAATTCTTTTCATTAATGGATCTGAAAAATCCTTTAATTTTTAGTGTAATGGAGATCTAACACTTGCTTAAAGATTTTTAGAACCTTTAATGTTATAGACAACTAATATTTTAATTAAAAGCACCCTAATAACGTGTTAGATTTCCTCAAAGAAACTTACTGGCAATAAGGCTTGTCACCAACGACAACACAATTTGCATTTTGCCGACAGTAATTATCAGGGCAAGATATTTCAACTTTAGATGCAGGAGCAATCGTCGTTATCATCTCACATGTTGAATTAACCTCAAAGTAGCCATCAGCACATTTACAAACTGCGTTACTATTAGTCTGGAGACAAATTTGAGAACAATTTATGTTGCGACAACGATTCAGCCCTAAAATTAGAACAACTTAGTTTAATATTTGATAAACTTTATCACCAATATTCAATAAGTTGTGGTACTACCTTCGGTTTGCTGTGCTTTGTGCACCACCATCATGACTTCGGCCTTGACGTTATCAGTGCGAATATCTAAGAAATCTCTTCCTGTAAATTTGTTACTACGGATTAGTTTGTCTGAACCCCAATCAGCCCAAAAAACATAGTCTTCGAATAATGCCATGCTGTATGGATTTGACATGTTACCAGCCACCACTGTTCTCCTAAAAAAAAAACCCATTAAGAAATTAGATTTTTTTTTTTTTAATAGTAAGAGTTAACTTTATTAAATGCTTAAGATTCCTGTCGCGAGAGTTAAGACTTTTCAGAATACTCACAAAAAGTTCTTTTAATATTCACAACTAACGTAGTCAAAAGAAATACGACGACGAGTAGCACTTTTAAAAATAAACAATGCAATATTTTTCCTTATCGGCAAGATTAAGCATTTGTAATCCTGAAATTCCGAACGCTTTCAAAGTTAAGCACAAAGACTTCGTGTCACTAGACTGTTTTGTAAAATCTTGGACAGCTTTATTAAGTTATATTTAGACAAGTAATTATGGAATTACTCGAATTCCTCATCCTTTACCAAAATTTGGGACAATAGAAGATTTGTGACCATTTTCAGGATTCCTCGAATGCTTTAAACGCGATTTTGTCAATTCTTCAAAACTTTTATTAAGAGAACGGATTAAAAATAAAGTTACATTTTCATCTTAAGCTTCAATAAGCGAGTTTAGAAATTTTGGGATTCGGTTGAACCTATAGCCTAGGAGGCTTTGACCACTGAAAGTTCAGTATTGAATTCTTTAATCTCTGGATTTTTTTTTTTTCCAAATTTAAGTACACATAAATTATGTATTTAATTTGTGAAACCGATTTATAGATAAGCAAAAATAAAAATCAATTACCATCCCAAGACTTACCTATTAAGTCCATGAAAGTCGGAACTTTCCATAATATTCAGTTTCGTATCTATCCAGTAAATCATGTTTGTTACATGATCAACTGATACAGCTGAAGGCCAAAATATTTTCTTTTCCACAATAGCTATTCTGTTCCTACCATCCATTTCTGCCCTTTCAATGATCCCTTCGTTCTGATGTCGAACGCTATTCCACACACCCCAAAACATAAGCCTAGTTTAAGAAATAAGCGAGTTTAAAAAGACTATTTGAAGGATTAAATCAGAAGTCGTCCTTAAATCTTAACATTTAGGACTCATGCGAAATTTAAGACTTTGGTTATGCTTACCCATTTTTAGGTGAAATGTCAAAACTGTTTATGTGAGGAGCGGCATTTTTGACGATTGTAGCACAGTACTGACCAGTTGAAGAACAAGCCAATATATTGCCTGCATCATCAGTATAGTAGAGACTTCGTGCAATCCAATCCCATCGGACAAAATGAGGCCTTATTGGTGTTGTCAACAAAACGCTACGTTTATTTGTATTTGGAGTGTAACTGTTTATAGTGCCCTAGATTATAAAAAGAAAACTGAGTATTTAATTTTAAGGAAAATAAAAGTTTCTTTTTAATTATTTACTTCAAGTCAAGTATTTAAATTTTTATGAAAGTCTAATTCAGGTGTGAGCAAATTACTTTGAAAATATATTGCAGTTTGATTTTTTTTTTTATTAGGTACTTTAGATTAACTTACATCTTTCCAGTCTCCAAAATAAAATATTGCGCCAGAGGCATCATAGTCCATGCCCCGCATGTCTGCAAGCCCTTTTGCGAAATATATACGCTGTGAGTGGGAGCTCAAGTCTATTCCCCTAATTTGATCAGGGAGTAAATAAACTAATGTGGCTGGGCCACCATCAGCTTTACAGTTTCTATGGTTTTGTTCAAGGAAATAGCCTTCGGCGCAAGAGCATTTAAAACTTCCTTTAGTATTATTGCAGAAATGGCTGCAGCTACCTGGAATTGAGCATTCATCGATGTCTTCACAAGTTACCTTATCACTTAAGAGTTCATATCCGTTGAAGCAAGAGCATTTGGAGCCTTCAGGAGTTCTCGTACACTTTTGAGAACAGCCTCCGTTATTTATGCAGGATTTGGAGCACAAAGGACCTTCATCACTCAAGTCGCGACAATCTACGTTGTCATCACACACTTTTGACCAAGGAATGCATTCACCCGACATTATGCAAAAAAATTCTTCGCACTCAAGCACTGAAAATACAAAATTTGAGAGTTACTAGTAGAAATTAAATTTAGGTGTACTTCAAAATCTTAATTTTACTTATTAAACCAATGAACTAAATTTTAACTGAAACTAGATTGAACTTCAGGATTTATACACGCTTTCAAAACTTAGACAAATCTGTAAACTAATAAGTATAATTGCTTATACAATGTACTTTTGTTTTAAAATCACTGCAAGTTTTGAAACACAATAACCACTTTAAATATTCAGATTTAATAATTGAATTTACTTAAGAATTTCTCAGCAAAAGAAATACAAAAAACTAACTCGCTTCATAAGGTGGCAGAGTAGGCTTTTCCTCTTTCATGCACTTGTCTGGGTCTTCATCGGATGCATCACCGCAGTCATCATCTCCATCACAGATCCAACGCTTAGAAATACACTTTGAATTTTTTACGCAGAAATACTCCTCGCCGGAGCAGTGTGAAGCGGTTTGGGCTAAGCAAAGACAAGATTCTTTTTACACTTTATTACAAATAAAAGTTAAAATTAGAAAACCCCAGTCACACTTTCTTTTACGCTTATTTTGCCTAAGGAGCTAATCTAAAGATCTAAGTAAATCCTTCTCGCCAGTATTTACGCTATATAAAATATGGTACACAGGAGTTGTTAGAATAACCACTAGCAACTGAAAAAGTTGAAGGGTTAAGTGAAACACTTATATTTAATCCTAAGTATAAGCAGTTTTATTCAAGAAATTTATTCATGAAGTTAAAATTGCTAGCTTTTATAAGATACAAGGTTTGAATTTAATATATTAAAGCTTAAGCAATAATTTGATTTAGTTGCTTAGAAATGCGTAATTATTGCAACGCGCTATTAAAAATGAATATTTACAAAAGTTAAAACAGTTGTATTAATACTTTTTCTATTATCAGTAATGCATGGGAACTATTTTTATCAAGACTATCGTGTACCAAAGTATAAATTCTAGTAGTTAAGTCATTTATAATTACGTTACTTTAACAACTGAAATATCGAAACACAAGACTTACTGCAATTATGTTCATCACTGCCATCACTACAGTCTTTCCGACCATCACACACTTCATGTGCATAGATGCAGAATCCATCTTTGCACAAATATTGGTCTCCCATACATGTTGCTTTCACATCTAAAAATTAATCGGTTTAAATAGTTATATTCATACAGCAATATTCGTAGCCACTTGTTTAGAAATTAAGAAATGTTTTAAAAACTGGTTCAACAGGATTACTAAGTAGTCAAAGAGTATTATGTAGACTTTTACATAAACAAATTTGATTTCGTTAAACATTTTCTTAAAGCACATTACCTATAACATTCAGAATAAACACAAAATTTCTTTTTAACTGCACAGTTGAGTTCACATTTATAGAACTCTTATTTACCATGACAAACTAAAAGTTTTAAAGGCTCTCTATCAGTTTAGTTTTAGGATGATCCATTAATACCAAGGCACTTCCTACTTCGTTGAAAAATATTTATGATATCTTTACATGTTAACTACTGTTGCTCTGAAGCCACCTGAATATATTCCAGTTTGAAGCACTTACTTGAACAATTTCTTTCATCCGATCCATCCATACAATCAGGTCTATGATCACAGGACATCGCTTTGTCGATACAAGTTCCGTCGTCACATCTGAATTCCTTGAAGCTGCAGGTCTTTGGTTTATTTGCTAAATAAATTTGAAATTATTAATTATGATTCATGTTTAAATTGAAACATTGTAAAAACTTAATTTCTATTGATTTATGCTTTGCCTTACCTCAACTAATCAGCTTAAGCAGGTAGTACATACGGTATATACAAACTTACTAGATACCTCTTAGCAAAAAAGGATTTAATTTTTTCGTGAGAGTTAATATTTGTTACGATCAATCATGCATATATTCTCGTAGTTAAAAGGATCATAGCCAGTGTTCATATTAAAGAACTTTTAAGAAACTTAAAATTTGAAGCTAAGTTTTTCAAATGGTGCAAGATGGGTTACTTCACAATTAAAATAAAGGCATCCTTACTGCAGTTCCCCTCATCAGAACCATCAAGGCAATCCGGTGTTCCATCACATGCCCAAGAAATTGGTATGCACTGTCCATGATCACACCTTATTTGAGAGTCAGGATTACAGGCGGTGGAATGGCATTCCTTCTCGTCACTGCCATCATGACAATCGTTCTCACCGTCACATCGCCAAAGGTTTGGAATGCATTCTCCACCAGAGCAAGAAAATTGATCGTTCGCACAGCCTGTTGTGACAGCTAAAGATATAGAAACAACGTTAACACTGAATGTTGCACGATTACAATAGAGTTTTTCACCACTAAACTATACATTTTTTAAAAACTTACGGCAACCAATTTCATCGGAGTTATCTCCACAATCATCTCTATGATCACATTTCCAGTCTTGGAGTATACATCTGCCATTTGTGCATTGAAAATCATTGCCTGGACATCTTTTACTAGGTTCTAGAAAAGAGGGAAGACAGTATAAAAATAGTTGACGATTTAGAACTAAATAAAATATTGCAAGTTAGAACTACGGAATTAAGC
>JAPDSC010016621.1:0-10227 GCA_026290005.1 Latrodectus geometricus | reverse complement strand
AAATTATGGTTACATAGTTGATATTTTGACAACTATAACTTAAATATTCTCTGCGTATTCCTTTGAGGTCGAGAATATTTTCCTTTTAGATTTTATTTCTATTTAATTCTATTTCTATTTAATTGTTGTCGTTGAAATAAAATGTACAATATTTTCTAACTATGAAATCTATTATTATCTATGAATCTATAAATACTAAATAAATTATAATCAATGATCAATATGCCAATGAACAATTTTTGTAGATAATATAATCTATTCAAATGTTACAAGAAAAATATGGAAAGTTAAGTTACTTTTAGTAAAGACCTGTTTTAGTATCTATTTTACATATATTCCGTCAGATTGTTTTTTTTTTCACCAGCTTGCTTTCTTGTACCTAGTCCTGATTCCGATAGATTGTTTCCACGGGATACAGAAATGTGTAACAATTAACTCCAATTTTTCTACTGTGAGGATATCACATTGGGTACACTCCATCTCGAATAGCAAGTTCCTAATCTTAATCCATAACTAGTTCTATGCAAAAACATTTGATATGTTAATTTTCTAAAGAATCAAATTATGCTGAAGCATTCCTATCATAATGAGAGCTCTTTTTAACTAAAAACAATTTTGAGAAAATAACGATACAATTGTTGAAATGGAAAACACTTTAGAGAATAATAATCAACTACTTTGTCTTGTAAATACAATATTAATATGCTTTATAAAAATGAATGTATGAGTTGAACTAAATTCATTAAATCAAATTTTGTATTCTTCCTACAAGTAACTTATTAGTTTAAGCCATACGCTACAGTTAAAAATAAAAACAAAGAAAAGATGCAGTACTGAACCTCGGAATTGAAGTATTTTTCGACTGTATATTTTTTATGTGTGATTTATAATTTCGTATATTATTGTGTTAGAAATTCTGCAGTTTATTTACAAAACATCACTCAGGTTTGGACCAGATTTTCATGATGATAGAGTATATAAATATTTAAAGACTTATGTTTCTTTTCTAGAATATTATGAAAATCAAAAATGTTTTGCTAGCTTACTTACTTATTATTGGTTAAAAATTGCGAAATATTTTAATTCTTGAGAAGCTGAAAACTGATTCATAAAGGGAATTAGGTAATTAAAATAAATTGTCAATGGAAAATAATTAAATTCATTTTTCACAATAGCTAAAAACATTCCTTTATTCCTTATATATATAACAAAAAGATTGTAAGATAAACATGTGAAATTTTATCCAATATATATATATATATATATATATATATATATATATATATATTTACTGTATAATTTTTTCTTTATAAATAAATCCTATTTTTTAATTGATATGTATTTTAGTAACAAAAAGTTTATAATATTTATTTTGTGTTAATTTTCAAAACATTATCATGATGAATTTATGGTTCTTCATCACGTTAAATATTTTATAAACTACTGGTGATTTTCTTTTCTTCTGACAAATAATATACTTTGTCTTTTTTACCCTATCAGCTGGCCGGTGGATTTCTATTACGCGAATTTACTAATGCAAAAAAATGCTGATTTGTATTGTATTCTAAATGTAAAAGTGTAGAAATTAAATTCATACGCTTAACTGGTTCTCCCCAAGACTTTTTTATGTTAATTAAATGTATTTAATTCTTTAATAGTTTGAAATTATAAGAAGAATCTTATTCATATTTGATTCTTGGTGGTAACATCAGTTTGCTCAGATATTTACAAAGCGAGTTTTCTCCAACGACCAGGATATTGGTGCGTGGTTTTCTCTAATCCGCTATGAGCCGTACATCCGCTTTTCCCCTGACTATTTGAAAGTATTGTCGCCTTGATGATTCATTTACTATGAGAACTCATCAATTGACATTTCTCACTCGAGAACACCTACATATGTTTGTAGTTAACTTAGTGAATGTTCTGCTCTGGCATTTTCATTATCTTAGTCAAAATTTTCTTATCGCACTGAATATAAAGTCATTTTTCTAATAATTTCAGAATTAGCTGCCTTGAAATTTAATATAATTATAAATAATTTTTATACTTGAAGTTTTAAAAATTGCAAGAGAATATAATGGGAATCATTATATTGAATCTACTAATATTTATAAATTTTCTTTGAATAATACCTGACGGTTATAAGCATGTTTCTATTTACACTGTACTTATTCATAATGAAAAATTATTTTTTTATATTAAACTTGATACAATGAATATATGTGACTTTATTGAAAAAGTTGAAATCTAAGAAATGATTTGCATTTGCAAATGCTCAAAATATTTAATTGTTTATATTAATATAATGTTTAGTATTTAAAAATGCATTTATAAGATGTCAAATATTTGTACAATAGCAAATCATTCAGAGAACACATTTTTATGCTTAAAACTTTAATTGTTTTGTGTAAAATTGAATGTTAATTTATAATTGAATCTATGAGATGCAACAGCAAGCTGAAATGAATCCACAAATATTTAGTAAATTCATTTGAATTTTAAAATAAATGAAGCTATGGATTAAACAGTTGGGAAGCTAAATAAGATTAGAATTTTCTTATATGAATATTCCTTGAAATAATCAAAGAAATTATTCCTGCTCTAATAAACATGTATGACCATGCTATATGAAGTAAATTTGAAAGTTAAATTTTAGAAATAATCTTAATAAGAGTAGTTTACTTTGAGGTAAAGACTAAAAATTTCCAAAAAAGCAGGAAAAAAAAATTTTTTTACATTATTTAATAACTTTTGTATTTCAGATTTTTTACAAGTATTTTTATATATTTCATTCACACAAAAACTCAACAAATATTGCTTTCTCACTATATATTATTATTATACCAAAATATTCCCTTAATGAAATCATCATATAGTTATTTTAAAGGAAACTTTTAAGAATAATTTAAAAATAACTGGTTTATTAGTTACATTTTTATTCCATTGATTAGTGATTCTACTTATTTTATAAACGTTTCATTTAATACAGACACTTTTCGACATGAGGATTTTTAGACATTTGTCCTTCGTGCATATCAGAAAAGTTTGTTTATAAGCATAATTTACAATCACCCTCCTGATTAAGACGTAGTACCAATGCCTTTCTCCTACTTATATTGCATAGTTTTTTGTTGTTATTGTCTTATGTGTATTGAATTATATAGTTCTCTTGCCTCTTTTTTTTGTCTTTGATTATTGCTCCTCAAGTTGTCTTTATATATATATATATATTATTGTCTTACTATTTTCATTCATCATATTTTAATTTTTTCTGCATTTGTTTTAGCTCATCTAATTTTTTTTTATATCATTAGATACCAAGATTTTTAAAATCTAACTTTAGAAATCAATTCATTTTCAGGAGAAAATTATTACAAATATCTGATTTAATCTATTTTTTTATTCAAAAAATGCTAGTAAATTGAATCAAACATATTGAAACTAAATATTTAAATAAAATATTTGTTTATTTAAATACAAATTTAAGGATAAAATTTTTTAATATATTTAAAAGAAAAAAATACGATATTTAATTTTTTTTATATTGCTACAAAACACAAGTTAGGAGTGGAAACATTATCTTCCAAATTTTTTTTATGTATAATCAATCACTTTTCTTCACTATATTTTTAACGGGCACTTTCATCAAAATTTTGCTTGAAAATATTTTTGAATGTAGAAAATATTAAATTCAATCATATCGTATCCACATCTTTTATACACGACAGATAAATATTTACTTTGGCATTATGTGTAGTAATATATTATTTTTTATTTGAAAGATTATAACGTTTACTTAATGAGAAGTGTTTTTCATAAATTAAAAATATTTTAAGAGATATATACGCTCATGTTAATGCAGCAAAATAAACATATTTAAAACACTACGTAAAATATATATTTCTATATAGCATTCATATTCAGAAGCATATATTTAATTTCCTCGTAAGCTAGTGTGTATATGAGATCCTTGTTTCCTGGTATATATATATATATATATATATATATATATATATATATATATATATATATATATATATATATGAAATTCACGCATGTAAATGAGAATAAGCAGACCTCGTTTGCTGGTGTGTATGAGAGGTCCTTGGTTGCCAGTGTGTATAAGACGTCCTCGGTTGCTGGTATGTATATGAGGACCTCGGTTGCCGGTGTGTATGAGAGGACCTCGGTTGCCGGTGTGTATGAGATGTCCTCGGTTGCCGGTGTGTATATGAGGTCCTCGCTTACCTTGCGAAAACACATATTTGAAAAAAGAAAAAAATTAAATAATTTATATCGCACGATTATTAAAATCATATTTTAAATCATAATAATAAATTTCGTAAAAATATTCCTGTAAGTTTAGTACATAATTTGGGTCCTCGGTTGCCGGTGTATTCACATAGTCCTCATTTTCCGGCTTAGACCAACCTGTGTGTGTGTGTGTGTGTGTGATAAATATTAATAATTATCTCATCTAAAACCAATTATTACTTTTTGTTTGTTTTCATTTGAAAATGAATATTAATTAATGTAATTATTTTATAGAATTGCTTTTTCAGCCATAGAAGAAGTTTACAGAAAATATGAAGTTTTTAGAAAATTGCAAATAACCTTTTTTCCTTTTTGCATATGCATTCTGAAACTTTTCTGAAAATCATTCTGAAACTTTTTAGATATTCCCACTGAATCCGGTAGAAAAAAAATATTCTTTAGGCTCAATATAATATCCTTTCAGATGATTTTCATTATCAAACTTTAAATAGTTAGCAGTGAAAATATTTCAAGCAGAAAGGAAAACCGAATTGACTGGAGAGCATTAGCATGTTATGATTTTTTGGAAGTTTAAAAAGGGATTAAATTAAAAAGAAATCTTTTTAGATGTCTTGAAAATGAAAGTCCTTCTCATGCTACAGTATTCACATATCGTGCAGAATTTTACAGAGGTTAAAATTTTGTTCAGGATAAAGAACTCAAACGAAGGACGTTCTCAAACCGACGAAGGACCGTTTTCAATCCTGAAAATTTAGGTATAGCTCAAAAATTTCAGAGTGACTATTGTATATAAGAAAAATAATATAGAATTGCTTTACATTTCTTCATCTGATACCTGCTTCTTCTCTGGACTTCTTTATGAAAAGACTTTATGGACTGTTACTTTATACCTAAAACTAAGGATCGTTTACCGAGGCTAAATTTTCTGTACTGTGTAAATAATTACTTTTTGAAACCAGTTAACCGAAGATTTTAAGTTGAATAACGAAAGTTTGGTCTGACTTTTCACTGTACATGGGATTTTCTGTTCATTAATTGCTGTGTGAGTCTCCCTATAATTAATAAAATAATAATCGACTAAACCTTTAAATACAATTTTTGAACTATTGATCTTAAATGTTCAGAACATATTTTATTTGAAATGAATTACTTGTGAAAAGTATCATCACCTATCTCAATTTAATTAATTAAGCTTCGATTTTTATTGTAGTAGATAATTGGACAAATTGTGTAATGCACCAGAAAGCGAAGTGAAAAGTATGCTGAAACATTAAAAATATAGTCAAAAAATAAGCGCTTACTTAAGATGAAAATATATACTCAAAGAGAGAAAACAAATATGTTGTTAGCTAACAATTAACAACATGTTCTCAAGTATGTGGTTGAAGAATTTAAGTTAAGATGAATGGAAGTAAATAATTTCTAATATTGCGCTTTATTAATATAATTTAAAGTTTATGAGATTAATGAAGCAAATTCGTATATTTTTACAAAGATTCTGATTAGTCTTACTCGTAACATGAAATAGTTTGATTCGAAAATAATTGATAATATTGCATCACATTTTTTTAAAATATTTGTTCATAATATCGTTTTATAAGACAGCTTAATTAAATTTGACTATATATATTTTAAAAATAAATATTTAACAGTAAGAAAATAAATAAGTCAATTATAATTTACATAAATAATTAATAATTTGATGTAGTTACTCAGCATTAAAGTTATGTGATGAAGACCACTAATTAAGTAATAATAATTGAGTAAAAACTATTTTTCTTAGTTATTAATAATATCTAATATATTGATGGATTTTTAATATCATATGCAACGTATATGCAACGTGTTATCAATTGATAGGATTATCAATAAATTTCTATTTTTAGGATATTTTTACTTTTGCCCATCTTACTTTTAAAATTTAAATTCCAAATTCAATTTGGCCTATTGAATTTGGAATTTAAGAAAAGAAAAATCATAACGAATATGTAATTACTTAAAAAATTAAATTGAAATGATTATATATGTGTTTAAACTGCTTATTTTAATTATATACATATTTTTTTCTTTGCCATTTATGTAATATAGAAGTTTTATATCATTAAGGAGATCATTATCAGAAAAATTTAGAAAGAAAAATTTATTTGTGCAATAAGTTTTATGAAACATAGTAAACTCAAAAAAATTTGACATTTTTTCTCCAGTATAAGAAATGAGACGAATTTAATATCTGTAGATATTAACATTATTCATTAAGTAACAAGTACTTCCTGGAATTTTAAACAAAATAAAAGAATAATCATATAATAGAATCACAAATGTTTAAATTTGGTTATATATGACAATACAGATTGCTGAGCCACCATTCTGTTAGCAAATCAAAATGCTGTATTCCATTTTTTTAATATTGTGTGATAATTGTAAAGAATTGTGCTCTGTTCATTAAGTTGTACTGTTTTTGACTTTAATGAGCTATTATAACAATATTTTCTATGACGCGCATAATTGTTCAAGTTGATCTGGAACATTAAGAAGGTTTAGTAATGAGCTTCCAGCTGCTCGAATTTGCTGAAGAAAACTTCTTAATATACAACAAGTCTTTTAGTAATACGGAATAACGGTCAAATTTCAGATGATAACTGAAGATCCTACCCTTCCTGCAAAATTTGTCCTTTAACTGAATTAACCCAAGACCACATCTTCAACTGTCAAGCCATTATTGCTTCTCTTGCTCAACTTGGAGAACTTTTTCTTATTAACATTAACATTCGTCACTGTGTCAAAAAAAGTATCCAGATAACAATACTTTTTGAAAGTGTTTCTCCAAAACACATAATGTGTAAATATTGGCTGTATTTCTCATCATCATATACTATTGGCTGTATTTCTTATTACCATATGTAAAATAATGTGTAAATATTAGCTGTATTTCTCATCATCATGTATTATTGGTTGTATTTCTTATTACCATATATATTTTTTTTTCAGAATTTTTTTCAAAACTGGGCTGAAAAACTAAAAGGTGAATTCAAAAGAAAACAAAAACTAAAAGGTATTTTTAAAATACCTTTCCATTTTCGTTCTCAAAATTTAATTCAAGCATACATATAACCATTATTTAAGTTTTTAAGGCAAAGTTATTTATAATAAATATATTGTATCTTTTTAAGCACTTATGAAATATTTATAAACTTTATAATAAAAAATTAATGTTAAAACTATTTAATTCTAACATTCTTTTCCATTTTTTTAAATTTGAGTTAAAATAATAACAGTAATGTCTTATATAACAAATATTTAAGTAAAACTGATTGGCTGTTTCAATCACAAATGAAATAAACTTCATTTAATGCTTGCAGCTTCACATGGAATATAGAATAAAATATTTTTTTAAAACTTATTTATAGTTAATGTCTTAGAATTAAAAATATATTCCTTATAATTACACAAGTGCCTTACTTTATGAATTAGTTTTGCATGTCTCGATAAATAATTGCATCTGCTAATTGTTAAAACAAAGATTCCTTATGAAATAACAAAATATATTGAATTTATCTTTCGATGCTCAAAATTCATTAATAAACCTTAAATAAATTATATGCAACACCACAGAAGGAAAGAAAGACGTCTAGAAGCGAGGCAGTGCTTAAGAAAAGTTGAAAAAATATGTAATTGCCGCAGAGAACATGAGATTTAAGAGTCTGATTCAATTATTCCATTATAGAACCCTTTCTCTACCTTTTTATACTTTTGTGATTCTTCTGCCCAAGAAAAATGACATTTTTTCCCCTCTTCAATTTTCCCCAATTTCCGAGAATCAGTCTTTCCTTGAAAATTCGCATAAAAAGTGATTATTCTCAAACTCAAATCCCATTATGTATTGTTAGAATGAGAAGAAAAGAAAAAAACCGAAATGGTTTCATCTTCTAGTACTTAAATGGTGCAGCGACCGCCGAGCTTCGCCAAAACTTGTCACAATTAATAGAATTCTCTTAAGCCACAACTAAAGAAGAAACAATGTATGGATCAAGTTCTAACTGGCTTGATAAAGTGTACATTTAATACATTAAGAATTTGAATATTTTGAATATTTGTGGTATGA
Source organism: Latrodectus geometricus (assembly GCA_026290005.1). Classification (NCBI taxonomy): domain Eukaryota; kingdom Metazoa; phylum Arthropoda; class Arachnida; order Araneae; family Theridiidae; genus Latrodectus; species Latrodectus geometricus. Next base: position 1,850 of record JAPDSC010016621.1, on the reverse strand, counting down.
TTGCATGCTTTTACTATTTTCTGTAGAATTTTACAGAAAAATAAGTATGGAGCATTATTTATTTACAGATTAATACACAGTACTACATATCTTTGGAAATGTAGTGTAGAACATAAAATCGAGCTTCAGTGATTTCCAATTTATCATAACAAACTGATGTCTAATAGTACAAATTTCGATGAAATTTTGTAAAAAATATATAAAAAGACGTCTGAGAATTTCTTAGATGCTTATTTATATCCATATCCCGGTTTTCAATTTTTTTGGATGAACAAAGAATAAGAAGAGTTTGCAGAAACATTTCCAGATAATGCATTTATGGTTTACAGTATAGATTATGATGAATGTCAACCTTAAAAGTAGAAATCGAGCTTATAAACTGAAGGAGAGAGTAATGATTTTTCAGATACTTCCTAAGAATTATTCATTATCGAAGGCATATAAAATTTAAAAATATGTTAAAATATCGAACTCTAATATCTTTATTTAAGTAACCAAAATTATTCATTTAGTTTTCATAGTTAGTTCAATTGTATTAATCAGAAATTTAAAAAAAAATGTTAATAACTTGTTCATTTAGATTAGTTAGAAAAAGCTATTTCTGAAAATAAAACTTTTTATTGTAATAATTTTGAAACTCTTAAAATGTTAAGCAAATTTCTATGAGAAATATAAAAGAACTCAAATATTTCATTCAAAAATTCGCATAATATTTTACATAGAGATTAAAATTTAACCAGTCTATAATATTCTTATTTTTACTAAATAAAACTAGTATTTTATTTCGCAAAAATAATTTTTGAAAGTTATATATATATATGGCCCTAGGTTGTGCGGATAAAATTATCATATTTGGCTAATTTTCTGCGTACCAATAAAATTATTTTACAGTCAAAAATGAATCTCAGTAAAAAAATTAACAAAATATAATTTTTTTTAATTTAGAATTAGATGTATATACTATTTAGTTAAAATGTATTACATTTTCTTAAATGTAATACATGTAAGTGACTGAAAACAACATTCAATTCTAGTTAGTAGAATGTATTGAGAAATTGCTTACAGGGTTACCACAGAATTTTCTTAAGCTTACACTTAGTAAGGAATTTTTTCATCATAACCGGAGTTTTAATGGTAAAAGACATTGATATTAATATGTATTTGGAAGGAATATTTTTTTGTCAATTTCTTTCTTCATTTGCCATAAACCGTTACTGCAATGTCAAACATCATTCACATCACATTTAATTTTCCTTTCCCTGCACCCTCCATCGTACAACAGACAATCTTTGCTCAGCCCCGTAATCTCGAACATTTGCTAATTGTTTTCTATACGGGCGAGGGCACGGTAATTTTTGTTGACATCTTTAATGAATTTGTACTAATCAAATTGCTCTTTCAGGACAAGACACAGTGTGGGAGTAGTAGAGGGCGGCGAACAATCCTCACCCCTTTTCTCAACATTCAGCTCCCTTCCCCCACTCCTACCAAATTGTCGATAGGGAAAAGCCATCTTATTCCCTTTCCTGTAATTATGGATAGGGAAAAAAATGTCGATTGCTCATGAAGTTTCACGTTAGCTTACCGCTCCAGGAATCTTCTGGGTGGGGATGGGTGAAATAAGAATATCGGGAAAGCAATGGGAGTGAGGCGAGCGTCAGGAAAGATTATACTGACCGAAGCGCCCTCTACTTTCCAAATTTTCTGCTAATGGCTCTGGTTTGGTAATTAAGGGTACTGGCTGTTTGTTTTGTTGGCTATATCTCCCAGAATCGTTATTTTAGATTTTTGATTTTTAGAAAATAGCTTTTCTATTTTCTTGCAGTGCCTTCATAAATTTAGGTTTTTTT
>JAPDSC010016618.1:0-17184 GCA_026290005.1 Latrodectus geometricus | reverse complement strand
CATTGGTCGCTAATTAAGTTTCACTTTGATAGCGGTAGAATTTTCGCCATGGCATCGGCGAGTTTGAAAACGCGTAAGCAGGGGACTTAAAGCACATTTTCACATATTGTTTTTTCCGTTGTAAGAAAAGGATATAAGCAAAAAAGTAACAAAAATTTCGAAGAATTGCAAAAGAAAACAATCGCGCCATATAGTGGTTACATGAGAAAAAAATAAATTTATGAAAAAAGTATACAATTTTACTAAAATGAAAGAAAAAGAAATTTTTATTTACTAGAATTAGAATTTATTTAGAAATTTAAATTTTAATACAGTGAACATTTGACGTGTTTTCTGGTGAAGAAGAGTTTTATTCTAATATGTTTATTATTTGATTAATTTTAATGATATGTAAATTAAAAAATAATCAGTAAAAGTAATGAGAAAAAAAACTTACAAAAATAAAATAAATAAAAAGTTGACTTTTTATAGATTTTGTTTAGTTCATGTGAAAGGCTACATTTTGTAATTTACGGAAAATTTGTCTTGACTCTAATAACAGTTTAGCGAGAATGTTTTACCATATTTTAAAATAGTTTGTTATTGGAACTATGCATCGGGGATTAAGAGCTGAAGAAACAACTTTAGACATTGTTAGTAATGAACAGTGGTTATGAATTGTGACAATATTACAAAAATAAAAAGCACAATTATAGTTATCAACTTTACAAAAATGTGTGGCAAAAGCAGACAAAAATATTAAATATTTAATAATTGAAAGTAACTATGTCGTAAACTTGTCTATTCTATATTTAATTTTAAGAATTACTTGATCAATAGTAAGGTACAAGAGTTTAAGAAATCTTTTTGACTGTAAAACTACTTTTTAATGTATATTTAAGATACAGCCACAAATTTATATATTACCTAATAATTTAAAATTTTGTTTGCCTTAAAACATTTTTATAATTTAATAGTACAATTCTAATTGACTATTAACATTAATATATATTTAATATAAATTTAATATAAATTTTTAGCAATGTCTTATAGTAAAACTTAGTATAAATTGCTAAAACATTTTTAAAGCAAAAATTTTATTGTATTTGATATTTTTCAGAATATTTATGGTATATAGTTTTTTTTTTTAATCTAATTTTATATATCGGTGTTAAAGAAAAAAAAATTAATTATATTAAAAATTTATTTATCGTGTTTTAAAACCAAATTTTTTTTAAAGAAGAAATTTGTCATAAGAGCACTTTTTCGAACGTTTTAAGCTGTCATTAATTTAAAAACTAATTGTATATGATTAAATTTAATATGCATAAAATATCTTTTAACTTATAATCTTTAAATTTATATTAAAAGCTAAAATTATGAATTTATTAAATTTAATCTAATACCAAACCTTCTAAAATAACTTCTATATAATTATAATGTAAACTATAAAGAGTTCTTATTTACTAATTTATTCAACAAAAATATTTATAAAACAATTAAAATTATAAATAAATTATGAATAATTATTTTTAGATGTTGTAATAGTTAATTTTAGATGTTGTAATAGTTAATTATAGGCATGCAAGCTTTTATGTGTGTCAATATCTTATATATTGAGCAGTTACTTCAATATAAATTTTGATATTCAATTTAAAAAAATCTAGTAGACGTATAAAATGTTAAGTTTTCAAAAACTATAAGCTAAATTTATACCTTTGATATAATAGGCATGAATTTTTCGATAATTTAATAAAAGTTATGGTATCAAGCAATTACCATTACTTATTAAAAATTATGTTTTGAGTAGTATTTATACACAAATTGCAACACTTTTTCAAACTCAGGTACATAATTAGAAAGGAATAGGTCTGTTTGCTTAGAAATAATTTTTAAGACAAATTGGCTTTAAAGAAAAATAAAAAAACTGATTCAATAAGAACTTGAATTATAAATTTAAAAAAATTTAATCTAAATGATCAAGCAAGAAACATGTTTTTTTTCCCCCTTTTTTTACACAAAGGGGTGATTAATTCTCTGAAATTGGTAAGTTTGAGTGAGAAACCATTAAGAAAATTTAGTTTCAAATCATAAAGCCTAGAAAATATTCTAGGCTCAGAAAATTAAAGTCAAGCAGCATGGAAAAATTCTGCTTAGAGATCTAGTACTCTTATCTTTATACAAAATTAAGCAAATTCATTTTTTTTTAAATTTCAAAGAAAAAATCATTTTAGTTGTTGTATTGATGGATGTAATGCAATCAAGTAAAGAAATATTTAAGAAAAATATTGACTGTTAAAATTATAATTATTTCGAACAAATTTTTATTTTGTTATTTAAGAAAAAATTATAAAATTATTAAAGGAAAGACCTCATATTGTTTTAGACTAATTACATCGTATAAATTGTTGTCGCACTGTTTTTTTTAGTATAAGATGCAATTAAATTGGAAGTGTTAATTAAAATGTGTGATTTAAAGTATATATTAGTTTTCTTTAACAGAAAACTAAATTATTTAATAACTGATAAACAAAAAGAGCTGAATAAGATTAATTACTAAAATCGTTATGTATTCAATAATAAGATTTATTATGATATATATTTTAACAAACGTAATAATCCTTAAGATTTTTTTACTATAGGGAAATCCCATAATTATATTCAAATCAAAGCCACTTTTATCATCAATATGAAATTCTACATTTGTTGAAAATTTATAGTAATAGTTAATTTTTTTTTTATTTCTAATGGCGGACACCTACAAGTAAGTACATTAGCCCATTTGTCGCAACAAGGCCGGAAATTGCTACTCATTTTATCGTTACCCGGTGGGCACCTGTGAACTAAGTCACGGAGGTACGAGTAGCATCGCCCACACCACACTACCACAAACCCGTTTATAGGACAAGCCCCATTCATCCATCATCTGAGGAAAGGACAAGAAACAAAGAGAATGAGAAAGTACATCCATGCCCGCGACGGGATTCGAACCCAGGTCCTCCCCATCCGTAGTCCATCTAAGTAACTTTAAAAACAATTTTAATGAAACTAAACATCTCTGAAAATTTCTTATGTTTGTAAAAAATACATTTACTTAGAAAAATTGTTTCCAACGATAAGTTAAATATAAAATTAGATCAAATTTTGAATAAAATTTCATCTAAATTTCATGCTTAGCAGCACGATTTTTCAAGTCTCTTTATAGATCGTTTAGTTCTCGTGCTTGAAAAGTAGCCAACTCGATGACTGATCTATTTGAAGACTTAAGATTAAAACGGATTAAATATTTGTAAGATACTCCATTGATTTGTAATAAGAGGGTAAATCATTTGGGGTATTGATTTTTTCACTAAATACTTCTTTTGTTATATAATAAAATATATAAATCTGTATTCTTGACTTCTATTCCATATTTCTGTATTCATTACTATATTAACTGAATTATTTCAACTATTTCTTACATAGCATTTGCACACATTAGCATTTATTCTGTGGCATCATGGTAGAGTGGTTTCGACTGCCAGAGTAGCGAAGTTGCCGTGACTCATGCCTTAACATATGAAGTCTTTTATAAGAAATTTAAGTATCGATAACATTTAGAAAGAAAAAGTTTTGATTGAGAGTGGGGAGTATTCATATATTGCAAGGGAGGAAAGCAGGAAAATTTTCTGCGCATTCACTTAGATGTGCATTCAGAAAGCAATATTTCAAAATTTATTTTTCATCGTTTAACAATGGAAATTCAGAAACTGGAAACGTTATGCGAGTTGTATTATGCAATAATACAACGTTCAAAAAGATTTTTTTCATAATGAACGCAACTTTTTTTATTGTCTATCACCACAATAGTTTACAATAGTCTTAAATAAAACATTAATCTTAACATATTTAATAACTTGAAAAAATTCAGCACTTTGTGTGTATAAATATTTAACCATTATATTCTTAAGACTAAATATAGGTAGAAAAAATGAATTTCTTCTGAAGAAAATATTTTCCAATCAAGATTAAAGTGAAATTGTTTAATATGTCTGCATAGTTTTAATTTTAATTGAAAATTAAAATATTATATAATTAAAATGCCTGTCGGGTTTAAAACTATTAAGCGGAATGCTTTCGTATGATTAGCAGACCAAGAGACCAATTTCTAGGCAGAATTACCCTTTAGGACCCAAACTCATCTGCTATAGCGCAATTCTATTGGATGATAGAGTTTGGCTATCTCAGATTCAGAGAATTCAGCTGTAGGCAGGACGCAGCGATTTGCATACGTTAACTTGGTACATAACTCTTTCCTAAGCCAAGCACTTTGAAATATATAACCACGAAAACTTTCTCCTCACATTTTCTACAGCGCCAAAGTTAAATATTAACAAAATTGGAATATTATATTAAGGAAAGTTATTAATTTTGATAATAGGAAATATTTGAAATGTTTGTTTGGGTTATAGATACTCGACTTGAGACTGAAATTTCGTATTATCTCTTAAGTTACAAACTGGCATTTCATTAAGAATAAAACTAAAACAACAATGAAGCAAATTGTTAAAATAGATTTAAAATTCAAAGAAAGCCCAATGTGTGGGTAATATTTTAACATATCTGAATTAATCTAAAAAAATGTAAATGTATTTAAGATAATATCTCGAATAAATTATTTAGAAAGACAGAATTTCCAACATACTTGGCAATTTTTTACCTCTTCTTCCCACTTGTAATCATATTTAACTTAAGAGTGTGGCTAACTAACCAAATATTACTGAATAATAATATTTAGATAATATTAGTCTTTATATCATAGATTATAAAAGAGCCATTTTTAAACTTACAAAAATTAAAATAGTTTTTGAAAAATTCTTTTCTATAATTAACATTACGGTGATATAATATACGGCTTCATAATATGAATATTTCAACTAATCATATTTGATATATGGTTGATATATTGATTATATCAATATATCAATTTGTGACTACCATAATATTTGATATTATTTGAATTTACTTGAATTATTTTTTAAAGAAAGTTTCAGCTTTACTTTTTTATAGTTCCCTCTTAGTTTTTTTTTTTTTTTTTTTTTTTTTTTTTTAAATTTCTTTCAAAGTTTTTATCTCAGCTAAGTTTGAAAATGAACATTAAATCAGGCCTCGTATTTGTAAAATATGTCTACACTAATTTACATTTTTTTCATAAATTAGTGAAGGATTAAATTTTGAAAAATAACTGCTCTTTTCTTTTTGAAGATCTAAGAAGTATGTACACAAATTGCTATTGAATCATACTAATGACCACGAACCACTAAGAACAGCCGACCTGGAAGTGGGAAATGAACTCACAAACTGTTGAATTGAATACTAAATTCCTAACCCTTCAGCTTCCAGCTTGGGATGCTTATTGAGGATTGTGTGGTTCTCTTTTGTAATAAGATTTTAAGTGAAAATAAATGTACTAGAGTAATACGAAATAATAGAATAATTTATACCTACTGTAGAGAGATCATATTAAACGTTCTGATTTAAAAACTATTAAAGGTTGTCAATACAGCATCACAAAATATTAATTTCAGTTTAGATTGCAATGATAATTTGCGAAATCACTAAATAAATACGAAAACAAAAATATCGTTCGAAATTGTTTTTTAAAATTTGGCAACGACGCTGTTTCCTATGGTAACAACAAATGCTCCGAAACTTGCAAAACAAAAAGTTAGTTAAAACTGAAAAAAACATTTATTTTCTTTCACTTGTTTGATGACAATTTCTAGCGTTAAACAAATTGATAATTTAATATGTAAATACAATGCGCTTTCATAATGGAATTTAATTATTAATAAAAAAATATGATATTAGTAGGAAGTGTTCAGCTAGAACTTTGCCTATTGCCAGATGGTTAAATATGTAAACTTATATTTTAATTAAATACGATACACATGCAAAAGAATAATACTTAACCCTTCTTTGCATAATGGGGGAAATTTCCATCATAACCTATAATGCTCAAAAATTATATAAAAGAACAAGTTCACTTTAAGTTGATCGTGTTTGGATACCTTTTTAATGTCCATTGCATAAAAAGAAACATAGCTGTCAAAAATAAGCAAGTGTCATTATCAGTGCTTAAAGTTGTCTCATTCCGCTGTTTGTTGTAGTTGCAATAAACGTATGATTTTGTTTATAATTTTGTTTTATTATATTAGAGTTTCTATTGCTAAAAAATTGAAAATGAGTGGAAGAAAGGTTTGTAACACGTGTTTCTGTTATTTTCCTCTTTTATTTCTATTTAGTACTAAGCTAATGATATTACTTTGGATGATGATGGAAATTTTTAGCATATTGATTTTTGCTAAATTTATACTATAAATATATACTAAGATTTTTTTTAACCATTTTTTCTTTAATTTTGAACATGAATTATATCAACTTGATTTATTTCACCAATAAAGAAAAAATCATGCAAAGGAGGGTTAATTACTGAACATTTTAACAATAGGAACTTAAATTCGTTAATTACTGTGAAAGAGTTTGGAAAAAAAAAAAAAAAAAAAAAAAAAAAAAAAAAAAAGAGTGCCTATTTTAAAAATTGCATGACATGTTGGTAAGAAATGTACTATGAAATGCATTCGAAACCACTGAACAGTAGCCAAGTTTCGCCAAAAATATTTATATGTAGTGTTAAAAATTCATTCACAATAATAATTCAACAAGTAGGCCTGTTTTTAGATTGAAGAATTTGCTTGACTCATTGTAAATTCGTTCTTCTTTTAGAGTTAAGTAGAAGCGAACACTTCGGAATAATGACATTTGATATTTCCTTGAAATTGAATTATGCATATATCTACGCTTGTGAACCCGTTTTTAAATTATCGAATGAGAGAAAGAATGAAATTCAAATTCAATTTACAAGTCCGGCCTTCATGTGGAATTCAGTTATATTTGATTATTATTTCTTCATATTTTACCATTTTCCACCAACTTAAAATTTATTTAAGGTGGGAATTATCAAGATAATTTCCTACTCACATTTTCTTTTGAATTTATTTTTTGTCAAATGCTCAAAATAAATTCTCTTAGAATAGTTAATTGATATGCAATTAAAATTACTCTTGTAAGTAGAATAAAAATAATAATAATTTTTAAAAGTATTATGAATGCATATTGTTATAAAATACAGTCTGAAAATGTAATTAATCATATTTTTTTTAAAATATATGTGAAAATATAGTATAAATTGTTGAGATTTGTTAGCATTTATTTATAAACATTTTAAAAAAACAGCCACACACAAATTTCATTTTGGTTATTTTGATTCACACGAGTGATAAAATGATCTGGAACTACTCTTTAAGTGTAAATGTGCTTTAGGTCCAATACTCTGCCAACTTGGCGAAAGTGTGCTGTGGGTCCCGTACTTGGCGGGTTTTCAAAACGCTGTTGCCATGGCGATAATGGAATACGATTTTTAACGGTTTTAAACTAATTAGCAACCAATGAAAATTACCGATTTTTCAAACTGAAACTAATTAACGACCAATGAAAATGCTAAAAGAAAAAACCAATTAATGAGCATGCGCGAAAAAGAGCAAATTATTTCCTCCGGAGGTTGCCATAAAGAGCTCATCAGGTATAAAAACGTCCGGTTTACCACGCTTGGTGCATTTATCGCCAAGTTGGCAGAGTAGGGGACCTAAAGCGCAGATTAACGACTATTTAAAATGGTTTCTTAATCCTTATAAACATCCACAGACAAGATGGGAATCGAACCTGATTTCTTAAGCTGAAAGCCAGAGGGTCAACCCGTCAGCAGCAATTTAAATTTTACTTCGACAAATAGAAATGATTTAAATGAATAGCGATGACTACTTAAAATAAAAGTTAACTCTCTTGTCTCATTTCACTAATATTTTTTGACCACAATGACTGAAGAGCTGTTTAAGCTGCGACACTGGATCTGTGACATCGGAAACTTCAGTTCAATTGAGGGAAATTAATTAAAAGGGATTTCCTCCCATGTGACACTTGAACAATGACCCACCATTTATGAAAATACTTCCCTTAAAGCTGTTACGCAATGGGCATTAAACTACCTTTCAATTAGGCAGTTCACAAACGCGTGGTGTCAAAAAACAATTTCCAAATTTAAAAAATAAAAAATTCTTTCCAACCGAAAATTAATTTTAAAGCCATTTTGAGCAATATTTTCGGCAATTTTTGAGCAATTGTAATATTAAAGTTTAAATCACGAGACACTAAATTTAAAATATTACATAACAGTTCTAAAAGTCGAGAGCTTGTAGATTCTTTATGCACTCAAGATATTTTCTGAGAGGCCTATTAATGACAAATTTAGTTGCTTGAAAAATGTGACTGATTTTGATTGCTTTAGCATAATTAACAAATAAAAAAATAAAATAATGGTTTATTTTGCAATAGTTAAATATATTTAACTAAAATTAAATGGATTAACTGACTTTTTAAAGAAAGCAAAAATAGAAATACTTCCAAAAAATTGCAAAGCACAAAGTCGTGTGTACAGTAAACTGGTAATGCGTGGTTGAATAGTTTTGTGGTCACTTTCTGTATGAGACGGTTAAATTGGATCAGATTAAGAGAAATGGATTTCAAACCACAATATCCTTTCCGGTGATGAGAATCGAACCCACAAACTGAACTCCTATTCTACGATCAACTCTGGAAACTGAAATATAACTAACAGAGAAACTTCGAAAGAAGGATAAAAATTTTAATAAAATCATAAAAAAATCAAAATTCTTGAGGAGCGAAACACAAAAAATCATAATTTGATGTAAAGTTCTAATAAAAATTTTCACAGAAAACCCTTACATCTTAAATGAAAATTATTTACTAAAAGTTACATTACTAAAAATCACTTTATTTTAGAATATTTAAAGAAAAAAAAAAATAACCACTTCATTGAAGAATCTTTCCTTAATGTACTGGTATTCAATTTTAAAATGAATACATCTTGAATTATAAAAAAAAAAAATTACTTTAAAAATTAAAACACTTTAAGAATATTTTTCAACGAGTACATCAGAGTTATTTCGTAAAATAACATTAATTTCGAAGTAAACTTAGACTGGAGGTATCCGGCCATTGTGCCCAACCATAACATTAACCATCTGATAACCGGATGGCTTTGACCATCTAGTAATCAGAAATGACAAGAGCTCGTCCAATTAGTTGACCATGGCCGACATAAAAAAAAAAAATCCCCTTCTCTCCCCTGAATTAAAGCTCATCGCTGCTGTATAAATCATTTTTCCCTAACTCCATGTTGTCACAGTGAATTTTAGGAACTGTGACCTACATTTGCATTTGTGATTAATATGGTGGATTTTTTTGAAAGCGTGCCAAGGCTGCTGCCTTCTTGTCCCTATATCTCAATACAATGAAAGATTGATAGGGTTGCTTTATTCCACCTGCGTTATGGATGATTCAGAAGCGCTACCTGGTTTTTAGCATGTCATATTAATAGTTTGACTGATTGATTGAATTTATATATAAATAAGCACGTTTGGCAAACTATTAAATATGTATTGGAACACTTTATGCAAAGGAACAAATGTTGAGTATTTAAAAAATTCCCAATCCTGTGAAAAAAAGTTTAACAGGATTGAAGACTTGTCAAATACAAAAATCACGTCGAAAACAATATAAATAAATTCGTTTAGTCCGTGATATTGATCCATAATATTATGTATCCGCTATCAATTATTGTGTCAGAATATTGGTTTCTGTCTAACTTTAAATGTAGACTATTTTATAGGTTGGTTGGGTTGGTTCTATGGCGCAAGATCCAATAAGGATAAGTTGCTCTAAAAATTAAATTTTATAAAGAAACCTTGTATAAAACACTAACTCAACATTAAAAGGTCAAAATACAAAAATTAGTGTATACATTTTAATTAAAATATAAATAGAATGAAAATTAACCAAATTCAAATTATAAAATTAATAAAACCAATTGCCCTCAAGAAGGTAAAAAGGTTTCTGTGGGGAGCCTCCTTTCCACGGATCTCCAAACACGTGGATTTAGTCCCCAAGAGAAGCTAATAGCAACAGAGCTGCTCATAGGGAGCAATCAGAGGCAACCACACTGAGGGAGAAAAGGAAGAAAAAGCATAAGGGGAGAGAAGAGAAGAAAGTAGACGACGGATCACTGGGGTACCTCGGGATTGTGTCACCCGCGTTTACTTAAAGAAAGTAAATCCCCTGACTAGATATTTTAGATATTTACAACATTTGTAAATAGTTCAAATTGTAAAAATAATTAATTTGAACTCATTGTAAAAATTGCTTGGCAGAATATTGATACACCATACCCTAATTCTGCTTAGTTCGAGAATGGGGAGGGGGGACTGCAGTTCTTTCCCACCTATTAAAATTGACATTTATGTGTAACCATATGGAATAGAGAAAAATATTAACGGCATTTGATCACCTCTTCTGATTCCATTTCTACGGTGCATTGAACGTTTATAATATCCGACGCATAGAGTTCCTACCTTTCAGCACTACAAGAGGTGGAATTGATGGCATCTTATATAGTGGGGCACCAAGTAAATGCGCCATTGTAGTCCTGTTAGCAAGAACCAAGAAGAATCCGAGACCGGGTCTGCCACCCCAGAGATATCACTTCACATGGAAGACACTGCAACCACTACATATTTAACGTGCCTCAGCCACCATTAGCGAATACGACGGATCTTCAGTTGAGTTGGGGTGCAAACTCAATACCTTCCAATAACAAGAGCGAACGCCCTAATCGACCATGCCACTGCGCTCACATTCCTATGATGTATTTTTTAAAAAATTATTTACTTTCTTGATTTTTGAAGAAATATTGTTTTCGCCTAATGCAGTAAACCTGTTTGCGATTTTCCCAACACAACGGCGATCAAAAGTACATTGCAATCCGGATGAAAAAGCACCTTTGGATTCAGAACTTAATAACTTCGAATTTAAAATGAATTTTGTAAGCTAAAGGAAATTCAACTCTTAACTCGATTTGTTTTTAGTTGAATTATATTGAAATCTCATTTCGTGGTGCAAAACAATGCTTTGAAATTAAGTAAATAGTAAATATTTTTCTGCATCGCAATTTTTTTTCAAAACCTAAGTGCACGTTCTTAAATGGAAGCCCTGAACAACTAGTGATTGATATTTTTGGAAAAGCTCAAACCACTTTCATTTTGCAATTACACACATACGGCTAACAAGTAAGTATTTAAAATACTCAATTCGAAATTTAATACAAATAATTACCATATTGTTAAATTTGTTTTCTTATATTTTCACATTATGTAAATAATGTAATTTTACATAAATATTAAAATATGTAAATAAAATTTTACTGAATATTTTTTATGGAAGAAGCAAATGTAAATAACATTACAATTGATATCTAACATTATATTTAATGCATTTGTATTATGCATTTGTATTATCTTTGTATCTAAGCGTCTTAAATTGGTTAGATATATAAAACGTCAAATACAAACTTAACTAGTTTGAAACTAGGAAACAAAAATGATTGTGAAATAATGAACATTTTCAAATTCCGAATCTGTATGAATAAATTACTTATTCTGTTTGTTCGGCGAAATTTTCTTAGGGATTAAATTGATAAATGCCACACTGAATATTGATATCAGGATGTCAGAATATAAGTAACTAAGAAAAGAAAACAAATTCTTTCCGAGCTTTTATTATAGCATTTGTCATTTAATTTAAAACATAATTAAGCTGAATACCTGTAAGGAAGCTCATGCCACGATGCAGTAAATTCCAGCGATGCAACTGTCTTTTCAGGATGGTTGGGTATTATGGCGCAAGGTCCAAAAAGGACAAGCTGCGCTCTGTCATTTCAGGAGTTCTTGCTTCAAGAAACGAGCGATTTTTTCCCCCTCTACATGTAAAATTGACACTCCATGTGAAATAAATGAAAATGCAGTGCAGTCAAGTTTTAATACGCATTCATTGACATGCACCATATGCATATTGCAAGACTAAAATTTCTCTTATAATCAAAAAAATAAGTGAGCCATTAAAAAAGATAACCATGTAAGGGTTTATTAACATTTCAAATTTATAACTAAGCATATAAAAAATATAAAATCGGAAATTTGTCAATTGTGAACTAATAAGTTGTAGACTTTCTAAAGGTCCAAAATTGAAGTAAAGCATTCTAACTTACACAGCCCAATTAGCTTTCATGGGGACTTTTCCTGGATTGTGGACTTAATTCATGAGTGGGAAGGAATGCGGAAAACTCCCAAACACCCACCCTGACAAATGTGCATGCAGAAAGCAGAAATACAACATTCATCTTCAGTTTGTTCAACCGTGCCTGGGATCGAACCTGGAACAATGGTATCCTACTACTAGGTCATGTTGAGCCCACGTATGGCAGAATTTTAATTCCTAGCAGTTGTTACGCTTTATGGTAATGTACCATCAGCAGGATCTAATCTTTTTTTTTTTTTTTTTTTAAAAATTAGATTTATAAATAAGATTTATGATTTATTCTTGTAAGAACTTATTCAAATTAAATATTTTAAAATTTTCTAACTCATTAAACTGTTTAAAAATATATTTGAATATATAAAATATATTTGAAAGTCTATTTAATTTTGTAACTTAAAAATAAAATATTTTAATACTAAGTTTTCTTTACAGAATTTTATTAACAAAGTTAAATTATATATAAAAAATGTTTAAAATATATTCAAATAAAGGTAAGAATATTCTTATTCATAATTATATGAACAGGGAGATTATATACATATAATATTTTATGAGTGGCCGTTTTAACTGATCTGTTTCGTCTCTTACTTTTCAATTCCTCGTCTCTTATCTTTTCATTTGGCATTTTTCTACAGAATCTTTCATTTCAAAAGAAACTATTGTCTTAAATAAAGCTCTTATGAGGCTTTTAACATAGAATACATTCCACATTTTTAAATAATTTTTTTTTAGCTAATAATTTCATATTTTCATTATGTGATTTAGGTTAATTATGAGTTCGAAAAACCCTTAAAAACCTCAACTCTCGAAGCTTCAATATTCGAATCTCGAACAACTGATCTGAAAATTTAAGTGCTGACTATTCCAGCTAACACCTGGATGAAAAAAAAAATATCACAAAACAAGATAACTAAAATTTCTTGTGTAAAATATCATATATAAAAATATTCCACCCGAAATACAATAATTCAATTTTTGAATCTTCGATCTTCACACAATTTTTCGGAAGAATAAATTTGAATGCATAGAGACTATAAATTTTAATTTAAAATAAACTAAGTCTTTAAAACAGCATTTACATTTCTTAATGATTTATTGAAAATCAACTCAAAAAATGTCAAATATTTACATTAGTTCCCTCTTGCCCAAGATAAAAAATTCATTTTTCAGGCTATACTGTTTTCACATTGTTTAATCTGCATATATTACATCGATTTACATTACTGATAATTTTATGCTCCTATTACATAATATGTTTCCATGCCTTACAATCTTTTTAAAACGGGGCTTCCAATTGTACCAATTAATAAAAATTCGTAAAGAAATGTTGATAAAGATTTTAAATTCAAATTTCTTTTTATGGGCTTAAATACAATGATTCCTCAACGGTGAAAAATATTAATAAATAAATTATAATTAAATTAAAAATATCTAAAGTGTGAGAAAGTATTACTCTAAAAACATTAGCCAATGCATAATGTTATAAGACTTCATTGTTTAATTTTGTGACGCAAATTTTTTTATCTTTTCAAATTAAATTAAATCACTAAAAATTCGAGTAAAAAAAGTGATATGAATTAATAAAGCAAAAATTCAAATCCATTTGACTTTCAAAAACTTAAGTTGAAAGAATGCTGAATCATTTAAGATCCTTTTAAAAATAAACAATCGAGAAATTAAATTAACAGCATATCACGTATAAAATTAACGATTCACACAACATATCCTTACAAAAATAGGAAAAACTAATATTGTTAAAGTTCATTTATGAAAGAGAAATAAAAACCAATTTGGGTAGCCATATTTTATTTTTCTATTACTACTTTTTAAATTTGATACATTTCGATTGTGAGCAGGAATAATTCTAGACATTTCAAAAGCAAAATTCATTTGTCCTTTTTTGCAATATTTTATGTCATCTAACAATAAGGCTATTTATTCCAAAATTATAATTTAAATCAGTGACGTGCTTATGATTATAAGGATTAGTTTATAAACTTAATTGGGAAAATTTCGAACCCTAAAAAAAAAAAAAAAAAAAAAAAAAAAAAAAAAAACTAAGGATTGAATTGTAAAAATCTAAGTAGCATTTTGTTCGGCTTGAGTAGTTGTGAATAAATTTTCATCTAATTTAATGTGATTTTTAAAAGTAAACCAAATATGTTAAAACAGCTTTAAAATACAAGAATTATATTTTGTATTTCAAATAATCACTAATCAAAAATAGAATTCATGGCTTATATCTATTTCGTAAATAACGTTGTTTCATATCGGTATATTCGCATATAAGTTTTATATACTTAAAAAAAAAAAAAAAAAAAATCTAATCATGATTTATTCGAGCCGACGCGCAAAACTTAAAAAATGCAACAGTTCTATTTATAGTTGTAACTGCATATTTTCCAGTAGCCATGCGTGCTGCATCCGATGCAGAGGCTAGGAAATATTCTACGACCGATCTGGCAATGGAATGTTAGTCGGTCGCCATAGCAACAAGCTGTTGCTTTCTAGACAAAAATTTGATTAGGCATAAACAGCGGTGTTTAGAAAGATATTCCGAAAGATTTAAGCCACTCAATTCGTGAGATAGTTATTTTGCTAAATGAAATACTTAGAGGAAAAAAAAAATTTGGCGCCAAACAGTAGCTAACCGTAAATGTATCTCGTGCATCGATATTTAAATTTGAGACATAACGCCAATTGCATATCATAAGGTTAACTTTGTACTTATATCTTTAAAAGTAAAAAGCATTTTATTTTGTAATATATTCCAAATAGTTTGAAGTAAAGTACAAGTAAATATTTTGCGTGTGTGAAAAATTATTTTTCTGCAAGTATTTCTGAGTTGTATCCTAGAGATCGGATAATATATTACTAACCCTAAGAACATTAAGGTAGTTAATCTACTAGTTAATATTTGTTCTGCGGTTACAGTTTGTTTTCCGTTTTACATTAATAATTCCATGTTTAAACTGGTAAATTAGAATAGACCTAAAATGTTAGATTAAACGCGAAAATAACCTTTTCAGTAAAAACTGGTCAAAAAATAATAAGCAGAATAAAACAAGAGTTTTTAAAATCTAAAAATTGGTGTTAGTATTGAAAAATTCTTAGAAACTCTACAGTTTAAGTTTTATAATATGTGTTACGTTATTGAGTTAATGGCCAAGAGGTGATACACGCTCTTTGGGGTGCAAGGTCTTAAGTTCAATCCCAGAAATCTATAAGGCAGTAATTCTCATTCATTTTTTATCGCAGCACATAAAGAAAAAGTGAAGTTGCTTATTTAACTATAATGCACCTGTGTAAAATAGTTTAGGATAACAATTTTGAAAGTAAAACAAATAACATGTGTAATAAGAGCAAAAGTTTATGAAGAAATTAATTACTATGTTACAATAAGGATGCTTTTAATGAATAATAAAAATGACAATGTTACTCTCATATCGTCTTCTACATTGAATAGTAACCATCCTTTTCTCGTTTTTCTGTTGGTGAATATTAAAAATCCGAATTCACACACGTAAGGTGTAGAAAATTGTAATTGCAGACACTGGGAACACTTGAAATTTCTTCACGTGGAGGCAATAATTAAATATATACAAAAAATTTCATATTTTTCGGTGACATTTCAATTTGCTTTGTCGCTTCGAAACAGGATTCCTAACTACTTCAAGCATTTGCGTTTTAGCTGGAATCGAACCTGCGAACTAAGGAACTGATTAAGAAAGCATGCTCATCATTCCATTTCAACTTGCTGAAATTCTGTAAAGCTTGTATAAGTATTTGGTGCATTTCATAAGTTTATTTTTATGTTAAAGACTTATTGAGTAAAGAGTTAAAAATATGATTACAATGTTTTTATTTCCATGTATATCAAAATTATATTCATTTTGATTGTAGTAAAAATAAAATAAAAACTAAATTACGTAATTAACAATATTTTAAATCTCTCTGAAATTTAAAATAAAGATTTAAAATTACTAGAAAAGTACGAATTAAAAATGCTTTTTAAAAAGTTAAAAAGTTTTCAATAAGAATTTAGTATACAAAAGAAAACAAATTCAGCATTCACCCGAGTAAAATTAGAATAAAGAAAATACCTATTTATAAAGATAAGAAAATTATAGAAAATAGTGCAGAAAGTTTTATACACAAGAATAAATGAGCAAAATGTAATATTCGATTGCTTATTCAACTACGAAAAATTTTCCTTAAAAATAAAGCATCCCCAGAAATAGCGTGACTTATGCTTAAGTGATTCCAACTTTATTGTTGTATATCAATTTCTCGACAGTATTTGTAGTAATTGGACAGCGTTATATTGAACTTAAAATTGTTCTATAAATTAATTAGAAAGCTACAGTAGCGATTAATTTTTTTAAACAATATATAATTCGAAACGTTTTTTTTTTTTTTCCCCAGCGTTTTGTCAACTACAATTTCCGAGTATAAAAGAAACTATAGGAGCTTAGAAAAATGAAACTAGGAAATCAAAACTCTTAAAGCATAAACAATTACCCTCCTTCAAATACTAAATCTGTGTCTGGCCTTCTTATTAAGGGGGCAAACACGTACTCAAAGAATCCGAGTGGAAGAAACGCGACTTGCTGTGAGTCGAATAGTTAATGTCACCGCCGCTACCTGCTTTCCTTTCGGGACTTTGTGCGGGTGGAGCTTTCTCGAGACATTGATCTAGGTGTTTCCTATCACCAAGGGAAACACTGGAACACTTCAACTTGCGAGTGACCCGTAGATTAAAGTCAAGAATCATATTTAGAAACAATGCTGAAAACTTTTATATTACCGAGAAACTGTCATATAACTTAAGCCTCAAAAAAAAAAAAAAAATTAAAACCAGATGAACTACTTAAATTGGGAGCCCTATGTAATCTACTAATTAACTCAATATTT
Source organism: Latrodectus geometricus (assembly GCA_026290005.1). Classification (NCBI taxonomy): domain Eukaryota; kingdom Metazoa; phylum Arthropoda; class Arachnida; order Araneae; family Theridiidae; genus Latrodectus; species Latrodectus geometricus. Next base: position 24 of record JAPDSC010016618.1, on the reverse strand, counting down.
AAACTGAAGTGAATTAATAACAGT
>JAPDSC010016614.1:13788-19901 GCA_026290005.1 Latrodectus geometricus | reverse complement strand
ATTTTCACACAAATCTTTCATGCAAAAGTTGAAGGTGCTCAAGTTGATCATGTTTCTAATTTGAATAATTATGAATACTTTTTTGTTTATTAAATAGGTATGTTAACACTGTTTTGCAAGTGTTTCAAAGTGTAAAAGAATTATTTTTCCATAAATAAACTAAAATCGTAGTCTATTTTTGGAATAAAAATTCAGGAATAAAATGTTTAAATCAGGGAATAAATTTATATTTTGAAATAAAATTTTTTGCTGCACTTCCTGAAATCTGCAATTTGTAAACAAACCTTAAATAAAAAGCAGATTAACTTAACATTCCAATCCCTTTCAGGAAATACTTGAATTCTCGTGAAAAATTAGCAAAATTCTTTCAGGACAGTATTTGTCGACAAACATTACATACTTTGTTCAAGTATTTATGCAATTTGCATAAGTATTTACACAATTCTTTTCTATAAAAGTTGAGGGTGGTCAAGTTGAACATGTTGCTATTTTGAATGATTATCAATACTTCTTTTTTTATTAAATAGGTGTGTAAACACTGGTATTGCAATTTGTAAACAAACCTTGAAAACCATGCAGATTAGCTTAATATTGAATATGAGGACTTAACGAACTGAAATTTTTCAAATATTCCATGATTTGAACATTTTATTCCTTTATATTTATTTCGAAATAAATTTTTTAGCTGCATTTCTTGAAATCTGCAATAAGTAAACAAACCTTAAAACACATGTGAATTAGCTTAATATAGAATATTAGGAACTAACGAATGGAAATATTCCATGATTTAAACATTTTATTTCATAATATTTATTTTCAAATAAATTTTTATGCTGCATTTTTTGAAATCTGCAATATGTAAACAAACCTTAAAAAACATGTGAATTAGCTTAATATAGAATATTAGGAACTAACGAATGGAAATATTCCATGATTTAAACATTTTATTTCATAATATTTATATTCAAATACATTTTTTTGCTGCATTTTTTGAAATCTGCAATATGTAAACAAACCTTAAAAAACATTTAAATTAGCTTAATATGGAATTTGAGGAACTAAAGAATAGAAATATTTCAAATATTCCACGACTTAAACATTTTATTCCATAATATTTATTTTGAAATAAACTTTAATTCCTGATTTTTTGAAATCTGCAATTTGTAAACAAACCTTAAAAAACATACAAATTAGCTTAATATTGAATATGAGGAACTAACGAACGGAAATTTTTCAAAGCAAAAGGTAATTGATTAAAATTGATTTTAAAACACGTTGAAGCAATTTTCGTGAATATATTTTAATAAATTCTAATTTACTGTATTTTGTTTGGACTTAGTCTCCAGAAGCGAAAATCGAGCTGAAAATTTCAAAGTCCAAACACGCGAGTGGGGGATCGTAACCATCACGGCATCGCGAGACCCGATTTTACGTCGACGAAAAAGTCTCTCGGCGGCACTTCGCTGGCGGTAGGGCTGTCGGTGGGAGTGCGGCATTTTTTCGCCCTCGCCGTCAACCGCGCGATGCTCTTGACGATGGTGCTATAGTCCGCCGCCTTATATGTAGGGCAGTGTGGTCGTGAAGTGACTCGAGAAGAAGTGTGAGGGCTGGCTACCCTCTCGCACAGAGACCTCGAGGAGATGCTTTAGGGGTGACCGCCGAGTTCTTCGGCGTGTTTATTTCCGAAAAGTGTCTCGACTTGCGATCGCATTACTACCGGTCTCTCGCACATAGAGACGGTGGCTGTCCGTCAACAGGCGTTCCGGATAAGTTATTTCTGGTTCGCCGAAACTTCCCAGACTTTCTCGACATGTCTGCGAGTAGCACGGCCATCGTGTCGTTGCTGCGCCATGCAGAACGGTAATTAATGAATACTGTGGGTTTTCTGCCCCTGTGCCCAACGCACTGATTTCACTCGATGACGGAGCACGCTCGCCCCGCGGCGCTGATGCCGATGGGGACGTCGTGAGATCAGAACTGACTAGCGAAAGCACTGTTGACGGAGAGTTCCGAAGGAAACTGAACGAGGATCCCGCCGTTGTTGCGGGTGTCCGTGGTCGCCGCACTTGCGACCGCACTTTCTCTCGGATTCGAAGTTGCGTGCGATTTCGAACGTTAATTAACGTGAAAGTAACCTGGTTGATCCTGCCAGTAGTCATATGCTTGTCTCAAAGATTAAGCCATGCATGTCTAAGTACATGCCGTATTAAGGCGAAACCGCGAATGGCTCATTAAATCAGTTATGGTTCCTTGGATCGTACCTTACTACTTGGATAACTGTGGCAATTCTAGAGCTAATACATGCAGCAGAGCTCCGACCTTCGGGGACGAGCGCTTTTATTAGACCAAAACCAATCGGACCTCGGTCCGTCATGTGTGGTGACTCTGAATAACTTTGGGCTGATCGCACGGACTCGCTCCGGCGACGTATCTTTCAAGTGTCTGCCTTATCAACTGTCGATGGTATGTTACGCGCCTACCATGGTCGTAACGGGTAACGGGGAATCAGGGTTCGATTCCGGAGAGGGAGCCTGAGAAACGGCTACCACATCCAAGGAAGGCAGCAGGCGCGCAAATTACCCACTCCCAGAACGGGGAGGTAGTGACGGAAAATAACAATACGGGACTCTTTTGAGACCCCGTAATTGGAATGAGTACACTCTAAATCCTTTAACGAGGATCCATTGGAAGGCAAGCCAGGTGCCAGCAGCTGCGGTAATACCTGCTCCAATAGCGTATATTAAAGTTGTTGCGTTTAAAAAGCTCGTAGTTGGATCTCAGTTGCAGAGGGACGGTCCATCTACCGGTGGTCACTGTCTTTTCTGAACGTTACAGCCGGTTTCTCTTGATGATCTTCACCGGTTGTCTTGGGTGACCGGCAAGTTTACTTTGAAAAAATTAGAGTGCTCAAAGCATGCGTGACGCATGAATAATGGTGCATGGAATAATGGAATAGGACCTCGGTTCTATTTTGTTGGTTTACGGAAAACGAGGTAATGATTAAGAGGGACAGCCGGGGGCATTCGTACTGCGACGCTAGAGGTGAAATTCTTGGACCGTCGCAAGACGAACTACTGCGAAAGCATTTGCCAAGAATGTTTCCATTAATCAAGAACGAAAGTTAGAGGTTCGAAGGCGATCAGATACCGCCCTAGTTCTAACCATAAACGATGCCAGCCAGCGATCCGGCTGTGTTCCTCAAATGACACGCCGGGCAGCTTCCGGGAAACCAAAGCTTTTGGGTTCCGGGGGAAGTATGGTTGCAAAGCTGAAACTTAAAGGAATTGACGGAAGGGCACACCAGAAATGGAGCCTGCGGCTTAATTTGACTCAACACGGGATAGCCTACCTGGCCCGGACACAGGAAGGATTGACAGATTAAGAGCTCTTTCTTGATTCTGTGGGTTGTGGTGCATGGTCGTTCTTAGTTGGTGGAGCGATTTGTCTGGTTTATTCCGATAACGAACGAGACTCTAGCCTACTAAATAGACGCTTCCGATCCTTGTAGTCGGACGTTCTTCTTAGAGGGACAAGCGGTGTTTAGCCGCACGAGACAGAGCAATAACAGGTCTGTAATGCCCATAGATGTTCGGGGCTGCACGCGCGCTACAATGAAGGAATCAGCGTGTGTTTTCCCTGTCCGACAGGACTGGGTAACCCGTTGAAACTCCTTCGTGCTGGGGATAGGGATTTGTAATTGTCTCCCTTGAACCAGGAATTCCCCGTAAGCGTTTGTCATAAGCAAGCGTTGATTACGTCCCTGCCCTTTGTGCACACCGCCCGTCGCTATTACCGATTGAATGATTTAGTGAGGTCTTCGGACTGGCGCTCGGATTGGCCCTCGGGTCGAGCCGAGTGCCGGAAAGATGACCAAACTTGATCATTTAGAGGAAATAAAAGTCGTAACAAGGTCTCCGTAGGTGAACCTGCGGAGGGATCATTACCGACGGTTGTCCGCAGATGGCAACGTCAAACCGACTTGAACCCGGACGGTTTATCCCGTCCGCCGAAGGCTCGCTGGCGTTCCGCTCACGGGACGCGAAGCTTGCTATCGAACGCAAAGCGTCTTGGTACCTCATGGGTGTGCCTGTTTCCCGGCCGATCACGACGGCAGGAGGGAGGTTCCGACTCTATTGTCGGGGCTAGGCTTGAAGAGGGAGCTGCACTGGCTTCTCCGCCCCGTTGGTGCCTTGACCCGGTGGGTCTCTTCGAGCTGTGAGTCCCGGGGACTCCTGGCGCGACGTTCAATGGTCGTGCCTGCTCGGGAGTGCCTTTCCGTGAATGATGACAATCCCCGGAAAGTTTCCCTGTAGGGAAGCGTCCTGAACATAAACTAGAACGCAATAAGGCTTCCGTGAGGTTGCCGACTAAAATGACAACTCTGAGCAGTGGATCACTCGGCTCACGGGTCGATGAAGAACGCAGCCAGCTGCGAGACTTGGTGTGAATTGCAGGACACATTGAGCACTGATTTTTCGAACGCGCATTGCGGCCTCGGGTATTCCCCGGGGCCTCGCCTGTCTGAGGGTCGGATGAGACTTACACAGGAGGAGTGTTCCTCCAATTGGCTGCACCGGATGGTTTCGACTATCCGCCTGCCTAAGGTCTTGATCCGCGATCCCCCTGGCCGAGAAGCGTCGCTCCGCCTGACAATTTCGGTCCGGCAAAGAGGGAGAACGACTGATCGTCTCCCCGCGACTGGACTGGGAGCTGATGACGCAGAGAGAATGCCAGACGAAAGGGGAAGTCGGATCGTCCGCTTGGGTGTTTTCGTGCTAATGCGTGGCTACGTTCCATAATTGCACACAGTGCATAGAACGCCGGCTCAACGCAGCGAAAGGTCACGACTGATATCTTTATCTGTCGACCTCAGATCAGACGAGATGACCCGCTGAATTTAAGCATATAAATAAGCGGAGGAAAAGAAACCAACAGGGATTCCCTGAGTAACGGCGAGCGAAAAGGGAAGAGCCCAGCGCCGAATCCCGAGGTCTCTGGCCTCCGGGAAATGTGGCGTTTAGGAGTGAGCGTGCCGGAGGTGGAACTGGCGGCAAGTCCCCCTGACCGGGGCATTGACCCAGAGTGGGTGCGAGGCCCATAGTCGCCGGGTCTCCTCCGGATGCGATCTCCTTGGAGTCGGGTTGCTTGGGAGTGCAGCCCTAATCGGGTGGTAAACTCCACCTAAGGCTAAATACGGCCGTGAGACCGATAGCAAACAAGTACCGTGAGGGAAAGTTGCAAAGAACTTTGAAGAGAGAGTTCAAGAGTACGTGAAACTGCTCAGAGGTAAACGGGTGGGCCCTCGAAATCCTGTGGCGGGAGGATTCAGTCGGAAGGTCGAGGCGTGCGTTTGGCGATATTCACAGGGTTCTGTCACTGGACCGCATCGCCTGCACGTACTCCGGTCGGTACGACGCATTTGTTTCCCGTCCGATGGACGCCGCAACCGGTTGGGAGACGGCCTGAAGGGCGGATAATGGCAGGTGGCCGGTGGTTTTCCCCTCGGGGTGCCGTCGGTGTCTAGCCGTTCCGTCAGTGGCTCGTAACCCGACCGTGGTGTCGCGAAGCCCCTCACATGGGCTTCACCGTCTCCTCCACAAGGATGCGGACAGATACGGCAGCGGTTCTTCATTCATCGCGCGCACAGGCTCACCCTGTGGCGTGGCGAGGAGGAGTTCCGGATGGTCGTGTCCGATCCGTTGGAGGCTGGCGGTTAGCGGCGAGTAGATCGGTCACCCACCCGACCCGTCTTGAAACACGGACCAAGGAGTCTAACATGTGTGCGAGTCAATGGGTCTCGAATAAGCCCAGAGGCGCAATGAAAGCAAAGGCCGGACATGACGCCGGCTGTGTTGGGATCCCTCCACCTACGAGTGGGGGGCGCACCAACGACCCGTCCTGTCCGATTTATCGGTGGGGCGGAGTCTGAGCATACACGTTGGGACCCGAAAGATGGTGAACTATGCCCGGACAGGACGAGGCCAGAGGAAACTCTGGTGGAGGTCCGTAGCGGTTCTGACGTGCAAATCGATCGTCAGATCCGGGTCTAGGGGCGAAAGACTAATCGAACCATCTAGTAGCTGGTTCCCTCCGAAGTTTCCCTCAGGATAGCT
>JAPDSC010016614.1:3788-11288 GCA_026290005.1 Latrodectus geometricus | reverse complement strand
GACCTAGGTACTAGTCTGGGTGTTGTACGTAGTAGAGCAGCCACCATACTGCGATCTATTGAGGCTCGTCCTCTGACTGGAAGATTTGTTTTTTATAGGTTTCAGTTGATCGCGTGTGCTAATGGACTTTGTCTTTTTTTCGAGAGTATGGTTTGATCGCGTGTGCTTATGGACTTTGTCATTTTTCGCGAGTATGGTTTGATCGCGTGTGCTTATGGACTTTGTCATTTTTCGCGAGTATGGTTTGATCGCGTGTGCTTATGGACTTTGTCATTTTTTTTAGTTTAAATGCAAGAGCAATGCCATGTATGTAAATGTTACTACTAAAAACACCAGCAGTGTTTTTGCATGACCTCATTAAATATGGAAAATTTAGGCCAGAAATCATTGAGTCGAAGAATAAAGTACAGGTAAAGAATTTGGATCCGCAGAAAAGATTCTAATTAGAATATCATAAACTATTGTTAAAATTAAAGGTAAGTTAAAAATGTATGCACTTTTTGTAATTGGAAAATTTTATAGTTAAAAAGTCAGTATTCGGATTTTAAAATCTGATTTTACTGATTTTTTTAATAAATATGTATTTCATGTTATAACATAGTAAATTTCATTTCTATGTAAGAATGAATTTAAAATGTGGGGATTTATTATGTAATAAGATTAATTCTAAGTTCCCTCAAGGTATTTAAAATTGGATCTACAATGTAAGTATAGTTACAATACTATTTTTTTTTTGTACTGATATTTATTGTACTGACTGTTTTATTACACTGATGACAATGGATGATTTGGATCCTGATATAAAACAATAAATACTGTGATTTCAAGAAGAATTATCATTTTTTAGGATTTTAAAAATTGAAATTTTAAAAATATCCTAAGATTTGATGCATATTTTTTGTTTATTTGGTCAGCCTATCCTCAGTGTTTAGCTCCTAAGTTATGACTTATATAATGAGGCACCCACTAAATGTGTCACATCATTGTTTGTTTTGTTAATGAATTGCTTACCAAGCTAGAGAGTTCCAGGTAGATAAGATGCTGATGAAAACGAGAAATATTTCATTTAATGATTAATGCTATTATTTTACATCCATTACTAAGAGTTTTTTTTTTAATGCATGAAGGAACTTTATACAGGAAATTTTAGGAACTTCCGTAACCCCCTCGAAAAGAATTCTGCAGCTTAGTGGCACCACATGCAAAAGTTCTCCTTTTCTATATTTCTGTAAAATAGAAACTTACATTTTAAATTTGCATATCAACATTTTTAAATATTTGTAGAATTTGATGTTGAAAAGCGTTCTATCGATTAATAATTCAATAATAATATTTTTCTATAATTGTATTTTATAATAAATACAATTGGGATACAATGAAACTTAGTGCTAAAGATTTTAATCTTCTGTTTATAATTTTCTAATGATATCTAAAGTATTTATCGTTTTGGTATTATAAAGCAAATTATAATTATTATTAATAAGTAAACTATTAATTAAATTATAATTGTTAATAAGCAAATTTAACTTGACTTAAATGCAAAGATTTTATGAATTATAGCAAACATTTCATTCGAGTATTTGCTTTCATTCAGTAAAATATGATATAAATTGATTAATGTTTGATATTGATTTATATTGTTAATATTTTTTTTGATAATATCTCTAGTATTTTTTGTGTAAAACTTTTCTTTAATGAAGAAAAACAATGTAGGGCACTATATTTGAGAAGAAAAAATTTTGAAAGATCAAACAAACATTTTCTTACGGATTTTTATGCAATCTTTTTAGGAAAAATAACTCATGGAAGTTAGTCGAATTTGAATTTCTAATATATGTTTAACATGCTGCCAATTACATCAGAGTGCATATTGACGAAAAATAAGATTAATTCATTTTTAAGTCATTTTAATGACTTATGCTTACATTATCTAATATGACAAATCATTTAATAAAGTTAAAACAGAATTTTGAAATAAGAAAAAGAATTGAATTTTTTTCTTACATTTCCGCTTTTTTTTTTTTTTTTTTTTTTTTTTTTTAAAAGCCGAGAACAATTTTTAATAGCATGTTGTAATTAATTTTTCACTAACACTTCATTTTATTTCTTGCGTTCATTCAACTCATTAAATAAATTCTTTCATATTCATTCATTTTTCCCATAAATAGAAATTAAAATATCTACTTTTTTTTAATTTGATGAAAATGAAGCATGTTTTTTAAGAAATTCAAACCATTACAAAAGCAAACATTTTATTGGTAAGGCTAATTATTTTTCTTGGACATTTAAAAATGTAATAAAAAATTCCCGAATCAAAATTTATTTATTTTTGATGTGTAAATTATTTTAAAAGAAAAAGCAGTTCACACAAAGTTCACATTTTTAATAGTTAGATTCTCGGTTTCTTTTACTTGTAACTCCAATTTCCTATTTATTTTTTTAACATAGAATATAGCATTACTGTAAGGCTGAAAGCTATTTGATGAGCTGCAAATACCATCCTAAGTTAATTGCGCCTTTAACGCACGAAGCATATTGTTAGATTTGCCTTTATGCAAGATGAATGACAAGGAACATTCACTCAAACATCCATCCAACCTCAAATGACGAAGCAGAACTGAAAAATCAACAAAACAAGATCTTTTGAAAATTTGCCGAAAATGATTGCTACGTCCGTTTTGCGAAAGTTTTAGAAAGTGGGCGCCTTCCCTCTACCAGCAGTTTTAAATTGCTATTATCCAAATGGAATCGACGAAATCGAAATTGTGCGTAACTGGTTGTTACAGTCATATATAGGACGATAAACACCTTTCAGAATTTTAGCCACCTGGTTAGCTTTTTCGCCATTATAAAAGAAAAACTAAAATGTATCGAATTTTCTGTTTGTTGTCTTCTATTTTTAAAACCTTGTACTCATAACTGAATGAATCAAACAAAAAACCGCAAGAGGATATTTTAGTGTCAAATGTCACCTTTCCAACGAGCATAAATCTGAAATTGTTTGATAGATACCTCACGAGATAGCGATCACTACAGACGTCTACCGGAAAAAAATAATGGATAACTTTATCCCCAAACTAATATAACTAAATAAATAAATATATAGTATAAAATTCTTAATTTTATAGATATCCAAATATATATATCTACCAACTACCAAAAAAGTCGCTCCATTGGATATCCTACGGATATTTTAGATATCCCTGTGATGTTCTAATATCCAGTAGATATCTATATCCAAGATATCTATATCCACGAGATATCTATATCCAATAGATATCTATATCCAATAGATATCTATATCCAATAGATATCTATATCCAGTAGATATCTATATCCAATAGATATCTATATCCAATAGATATCTATATCCAATAGATATCTATATCCAAGATATCTATATCCACGAGATATCTATATCCAAAATAAAATAGAATATACATGAAATTTGCAAATCGAATAATTCTCAGATATTTAAATGTTTTAGTTAATTTTTAATCATTATAAATATACCAGAATTAGAAAAAATTATGAGACTAATTCATTATAAAACCTGAAAATCAGTTGAATGTAATTTTCATCATTAAAGTATTTTGTAAATGATTTTTAGAAATTATTTACCAAGACATTATTTTGAAATATTGCATAGTGATAATATAATTTAAATAATTTTTATTTAATGTTTAATGTTATCACCAATATGGAATTTATTAAATAGTTTTTAAGCAAAAACTCAATTTAAAATGAAAAAATTTGGTATGTACAGTTATTTCCATAGTTTCATTTAAATAATTCTACTTTTCATTGTTTTTGTTTTCATCAGACATGAGTATTGAACTAAAATTCAGTTATTTACATACAGGGTTCAAATTTACAGGTACAAGTCAGTAAAGGACTACTGTTCAAAAGTGAAATGTACTGAAGGAATATTCAAATATTTTATTTAAAGTTTAGTATAGTATAAAACGATATTAAATTAATCACCTTGATCAGTTTAAAGTGTATTTCATATAATAAATGGACACATCAAATTATTTATATATTGGATTTTTGTTAAATTAATAACAGATTTTGTACATGAAAACTTTGCAAAATTCAATGCACAATGTGAATATGGCCAAAATTATTGTTCGAATTTTTCGAAATTTCTGCTTTTTATAATGAAAATAATAACAGAATTTGAATTATTCGTTCATTTTAAGTTGAATGCAGCCTTTAAATTCAATATAGATTGATTAGTTATCCACTTATAGCAATTTGTTAGAGTATCATATTCGTGTGATTATTTAGATCTCACGTATTGTCTATATTAAATCCTGGAAGAGACATCCGTACTTTTAGTATTTTCTGACCGTGGGGAAAGTACATTTTCGGCTAAATTTCTTTGTTTAAATATGTCACAACAACATACTAAGCATAGAAATGAGATATCAAATATTTTATTTAAAGTTTAGTATAGTTTAAAACAATAACGCGATAATAGTTTCGGAGTGTAAGACAACACCTTCATAAATAATATGAATAATAATTCAAATGATGAGAGATTTTAATCAGTAAATTTCCAAAAATGGTTCAAAACTCTTTTTTCTTACTTGCCACAGTTTTTCAGTCAAGATCCTACATACTGTATTATTTTACGCCAATATGAAGTAAATATTAGCGTTAACTTAAAGTAATATAAAGTATTTTATAAATAATATATAAATATCTAAAAATTATAATCCTAAATTTGTTTTAATTAATTTTAAGATCGTTGAATTTCATAAAAATCTTTCTGGGTATCTTAAATATAATATTTAATAAAAATTTCCGTACGATGGTAAAGTATATTTTAAAATGTTTTTTTTTTCCCCATTTAATTGTATTGTAAAATGTATGTATTCAAATATATGGATTTTAATATTGGGGAATGTGTAGATTTTATATGCAAAATTATAGATCTGTATTAAAATCGCGAAAATTAATTTTTGATTTTGAATCGTAAAAAATCAAAAATATATACAGGTTTTAATATAAGCAAATGCATTACAATATTAGCAAATACATCAATATAGATTTAAATATTTGAATTTGTGCTTATGTGAAACAAGGAGAACTGCTAAGCGATTGAAATTTCATAGAAGAAATAAATACAAACATATCAATTTTAATATAAGCATATATATTGTAATATAGATTAAAGTATTTGCATTTGTTCGTGTGGAAGAATTTTTGAATGATTAAAATTTCAAAAAAAACAACGATCACCTTATTGATGCTTATAGACTATTATTTTTGTTTAAAAACTTATATACTTCGTGATATTCATTTAAATGTTTAATAAATTTTGATGTTGAATTTAAATGTATATAATAAAATATAAAAATTAATTTCTAATAATTAAAAAAAAAAAAAATGCCAACGGCACGCGGTGTTCCCAGGTGGTCACCCTCCCAAGTACTGACCGCGCCCGATGATGCTTGACTTCGGTGATCGGACGAGAACCGGTAGTTTCATCATGGTATGGCCGTTGTCATTGTCTAAGAAGAGCATTATAGCTCCCCGTCTCAGAAGAGAGAGGTAAGTATGTGAGAGTCCGCTATAAAACCCATTACGGGTTGGGACTCGTGGAAATGAAAAGAAGGCGGTGTGGTATAAAAAGTCCGCTATAAAACCCAGTACGGGTTGGGACTCGTGGATATAGAAGGAAGGGGGCACTCTGGCCGTGCGATCGCGCGCTTTTTCGTTCGGGAGTGCCGGGGACGCTTTGCCGGGCGCGTGGCGCCCGTCAAGAAAGATACCCTCACTCCATCCTGCGCGATTGCACGTCCAGAGTGCACGAAATTACTAAAAATGCCTAGTAGCAGAGGCTTATTGGTATTCACTCACCGGTCCGGTATCTTATACATGAAAGGGTCACTGTTTTTTCTACAGCACATCGTCATCGACAGCCGTAGTATTTACCAAAGAGATTGAAACGAATCACGAGTAGAATAAGTAAAAAGTCTACGCATGCGCGGCCGCCATATTTGAAATTCATTGTGTTTACTATATCTTTTTCTAGTACTAGTTATATTTCGCTCTGGAATTAGCTATTATTAATTATATCATTTCTAGCAGAATATTTTGGTAAGTACTATCAATTCTTTTAAATAAATAACAAGTACATATCTTTAAAATGCCTATTTATTTAATTCTGTCACTTTGTAGATTATATTTATTTTGTACTGGTAAAATGTAAGTCCGAATAAGAATTACAAACAATGTTTATAAATATGCATAATATTAATAATATATAGTAATTAAAAACCAGTATTGAAAATTACATGGACTCAGATCAACAATGTAGTGCCACAGTTAAAGATTTCAAAATACTTAACTCTTTATATAATGAGTCAAATATCTTTAGCAATTCAGTACCTAAAGAGAAATTAAAACAATGTTTTTTGAAACATAATTTAACTTGTGAATATATCCATTTCACTTTAAAAAACACTATTAAGCAAAAACTCTAGTATGGTTTGAAAACTAAAACAGTCTACTATAAGCATAAATTTACTTATTGATAGATTTCCTTTGTATAACTGATCATATCAATTTTAGGTAGCATTAGAAAGATAATAGATACACCTTTTCTCATTGGTATTTATTTGTTGAAAAGAAACCTGATATCAATGAATTTCTGGAAGAATTAGTTAAAGATTTAAAAATTGTTATGCTAGTCGTGCAATATTGGGTAAAAACTTTTCAATTTTTGTTAATGCAGTAATTTGTGATATCCATCAAGGGCTTTTGTTACTTGTACTAAATTGTTTACTGGTTACTATGGTTATGATAAATGGTAGGTAACAAAAAGGTAAATGATATCGAAAGATGACTTATCCAGAAATTAATGCTTCTTTGAGAAATGAGGTGACATAAATAATGATTTTCATTTTACTGGAGAATCCCCTTTTAAAGAGTTAAATATTGGAGTGATAAGCAAATTTCCTTTGGATTATATGCATTTTGTCTTTTTAGGCATTATGGGAATAATATGTTATCTGAGAAATATTACAACTGCAGGGCTCGGAGTTGTCCTGATATTCCTGAAATTCCTGATTTTTTAAAAAACGTCCTGAAATGTCCTTATTTTTCAAAATAAATCCTGGAATTCCTTAATTTTTTATTACATTCCTTTGAAAGTTTAATTTCAATTAATAATTTTATATTTTTCAGTTGTAAATTTTTCTTTCAGTGGAATATATTTTTTCTTTCAACTGCTTTCTATGCAAAAAGAAAGAGAAAAATTTCCCCCTTTTTTGTTCTCTTTCAAACCAGAAATAGGGTTGCCATACATTCGTCTCCGCCTCCTTTTCAACCATTGCTCACGCATGTCTGAAGTAAAAAAAATGATGTTTGGGTTTACCGTTAAATTCTATTTTGTGCCTCTACAGATAAAGATTCTGGTTTTAGTAGTGCACTACTATTTACAATGATATCGAAATTGTGAGAATTATTGGCCTACGTTTATGCGCATGC
>JAPDSC010016604.1:13297-39145 GCA_026290005.1 Latrodectus geometricus | reverse complement strand
TTTTTTTATTTTCCATGATATGAGGTTTATTTATTTATTTTTTTTTTTGTTACATTTATAAGAGCATTATTAAGGATTGTTGTAAATTCTTCAACATTAGGTAAAATTAAATCTTAATTTTTGTATGAAAATGGTAACTTCGAAATAAGATTAAGTTATTAAAATGCATGCACACACATCCTTTAACAATAATCAAATGAAAAAAAAATATGTAACATAAATTTACTAAAACTCGTACATTTTTTATAATCAGATTTCTAAACGCGATAATAGGAAACGATTTTTAGAAATCGGTTTATCACAATGGCGACGTTTATCGTCATCTAATACATTGCGTTTTATGTACTTGATATTCCATTAGACCAGTTACTATTTGTTATTGAACACACCGCTTAGATCTTTGAAATTTTGGCAATGGTGATTTCAGTGAATAATTTTCTCTGCGTATTGTAAACGATGCAGTAATGAACGATTATTCCCATCTTGATATTTGACTGTAACCAGCATCTGTACGGGCATAAATTAAAAGATTTTAAAATTTAGTACACATATATTTTTTATGTCTCTTTATTTAACGCATTTCAATTAAGCCATTCAAGAAACCAAGGCAATAAATACACCAATTATGTAATTATTTCGCATCGATTTTGTTAAATTTGGCGTTCTTTTTGGCACAAAATACAGCTATTAAATTTCCTTAATTAATTTTTCTTGATAATTTTCTGAGGACACATCGATTTATGTTGTAGATTCTTCAACCAGTAAAGTTTCCAATAGTACTATTTATGTATATAGAAGCATTCTCTTTATATTTGTATATCAGCAGTATCAATTAAGCACATTCAATTAGGAATACCGTCAATATTACAGTTAGAAAATTCCATATAAAACAGAAATATTAGAAACACGATATATCTAAACCTGTTTTGAATTGCGCTATTTTTCTCACCATATTCAGGTTACCTGAATTCTTTCTATGAGAGATGTTATGTATCTTTCTTTCGGTTTATATTTTATACATCTTATTTTTGTGTTAGTATTTCGCGTTAAATATTTGCTGACGTGGTTCATAGACATTGCGATTTAGAATACTCTTATAAATTAATATTTTTAGAAATTCTTTGAGTGAATTTTATTTATGTTCCATATCTATTCCATATCATTATATATTCCATATCATATATATTCCATATCCATTCTAAATATAAATAGAATATTTATATTCCATATCAATTCCATATTCCATATCATTATATATTCTATATCCATTCTATATATAAATGGAATATTTATATTCCATATTATATTCCTTTTTATTTATATATTTTATTTGTATTCCATAATTCTAAGGAAATCTGTTATCTGAATTTTGTAACATATATATTGTTTTAGGAATTATATATTGTCGACTTATATCTATAATATTTTTATGGATACACCCACTTTAATCATGTAAATAATCAATAGCAAAGCTTATGATAACACTAGAGAACACTCTGTTCTTATATTCTCATCTATCAGAAAACAAGAATTTTTTTTTAACTAAAATTTTAAGTATATCCATAAACAACTCATAATGCATTTTACTGAAATATTTATGAGAAATATTTTCAAAATCAAAACAAAAGTGAACTGCATCAAGAATAAGAGTGACAGGCATCATTTTCGTTTCTTAAAAAAAAATCATATAAACAAAGAAAAATCATCTGACACATATTTTCATTACATTCAAAACAATTCGGCCATTTTCAAAAATTCATTTTTAGAAGAATTTGTGAACCGTAAAGAAAGAAGACGACATTTAACGCAGGCAAACCTATAATTACGATTTGACAGTTAACGTCGCTCTATTAACGATCGCTCTATAAAAATTCGCTTTGTTGTTCTATATTAAATCAAGCTTTTCTTAGAAGAATAAGCTATACAGCCCATAGAATTGTTCTGTTTGAGAAAATTTCCCATCAGAAGAAAAGGATTGAATCCTCAGTTCCATTTCGTTGAGCACAAGCCAATTTTGATATTCAACTCGAATATCATTTCTTTTCGATAAAATCTTTTAATGAGAAAATTTTTTGAGAGAAATTAATTGACCTAGAAGCTAATACTTAATCGGATATGATGGTATTCTTTCATCGCCACTAGAGGGCGAATCACGTTAATTTGAATTTCGATTTTATTGTGTATAATCCTATTTTAAGTTTTACTGTATGTGGAGCACATCTTGTATTTTTTCTAATCCTTGTAGATAGTCAAATCTCTCATAAGGAGGATTTATCTTCCAAAATTTTCATGAAGAATATCGAGAAGATTTCGTTAAAACATTTTGAATATAAATTGAATAAAGATGAGAATAGCTTATTTGGAAGCATTTCTTTTAAAATGTGAGAAATAATTCATTAATAATGAGTTTAATTAAAAAATTTTTAATTAATTTACTGTTAAACAATTGAAAAGAAATTGTTTTACGTGTTAATAAAAATCAAACAAAATAGAATAATTTTAATTAAATTCAGTATAATAGAATAAAATTAAAAAACCTTCCTTTATAAAAAATTTTGTGAAGCTCATATATTATAGCTACTTCTATAGTTGTGATTATGTTAAAAACTTAGTTTACTTTTCCTCGCCAATGACGTCTCTACATACCGAAATTTCCAGAAATTTAGAACGACATGAGGTTTAGCGCGATTTAGTATTATTAATTTTGGCAACGGATTCTGGTTGTTAGGAGAATCATATTTTAGGTTCTTTCTAATAAAGAAGAGTTAGATTTATTTGCAAATAGATATCGGTGATTATATGTGAAATTTTAATTTTATTCTCAAATAATTATTAGCTTTTGACGTCAGACCAATAGAAATAGCTTAAAAGTTAGTCAATATTTTTTAATACCTAGAATAACATATACTTAAAAATACATATGAATTTAGATGTATCTAATAAATATAATTTGTCTTCATTAAAATACAGAACTTAATTTATATTGCTTTGACTTTAAAATTTTAAATTATACTTTTTCAGGGAAATAGATTTTTATGAATAAAAAATATTATAAATTTCTACAAATCTTCCATTGTTCAAATGTTGATTGCTTATCTTATCTAAGCAAAATAACATGATAAAAATAAAAATAAAATGATTACATTTGAAAACGGTTTAAGGGCTTAAAGAGGTCTGAAATTAGTAGGAATATTTGAGTTTTCACTGGCAACTAAAACAGCCATTTTCTTTTTTTTTTATTAGATAGGGCGTTAAACTTGGCTAGGTTGACAGAAATGGGTAGCTAATTTTAATGTTTCATCGAGTCTATGTCCCATTTCATCAACTATAGTAACTGTAAAAAGAAGTGACAGACCAATCCTTCAACAACTCATGAGTAGATGTTTTCGAAAGGTGAGATTCCTAAAAAATATGCGAGCCAGGATAACAACCAAATAACCTCTATTTCGAGGAAGGTCAGAATATAATCTAGCAAACATTAATAAAATAGGCAATATTGTATAACCTTGATTAAATATTAGATTTCGTGAATCTCAAAGCAGGATACAACTACACTGCTGGCAAACCGAATTGCAACTCCAAGAAAAAGACAAGACATATCACAACAAAATTTGTTTTGTAGATAACATGTTGACCAAGTATCAAATGATTAAATTTATAGACTTCTGTAAAGTGTGGTTCCTGCCAAAATCAGTAACCAGAGTAGTCGTCATTGTTGGAGATCATCGATGCCATATACCTCGCTATTGATTCAAAGAGACTTTGGATGTTTTCTTGGGATACAGCAGACCAAGCAGCTTCCACACGTTGCCAAAGCGTGCCAAGTGCCAATGCGTGCCAAGTGGGGTCGCTCATTAACCTGTTGAAATATAGATGTGAAATATAAATGTAAGTGGTGCACTGAAGTGGATGCGATCAAACACGTCTGTCCGTCGTACCCTCCTGCATCCAACAATCACATATCCACATTACAGTTGTTTCGTTTCGTCCAACACGTCTACCGATTTCCCTGAAAGATAATCCACAATCTTGGTACGCCACTATCCTTCCTCTTTCAAATTCGGATACTTGATCAAAAAATGATCGCTGTTTTCTACAAAGCATAATTGATCTTTAAAAAAAAAAAAAAAAAAAAAAAACACAATTGCCGGACTTGAAATCGTCGAAATCTCCAAGTCTTAAATAGCGCTTTTAAGTGGCACCAGAGGAGCGCGTGATGTGCGTCTGTGCTGAAATTCTAATCATTTGGATAACAAATCTCCGCTAATGCATGTTGTAAATTTCATGTTATTTGCAAGCTTCCTTCAAGGTGTTATTTTTACGTTGACTAACAGTGTACTTTTAAGGGTCAAAAATGTCTAGATCACTGTTGAAGTTACCATTGATACGAACAAGAGATGTGCGTTTCATGTACCCAATAGCTCCATATACCATCACACAAGGAGGAGGAATTCCCATGATGATATCGAATGCAGCCTGTCGTTCTGATAACCCATGTTATTTAAAATGTCGTTACACTGTATGAATGAATACTGGACTTGCCCCAAATAAGCCCATTAACGACAAGTGGTAAATGATGTGAGTGAAGGGTTTTGTAAGGTCAACCTCACAATATGTTGGTCATCTAGGGTGTTATTTATGGGAAAGTGTTGAAATTTTACATCCGTGCTTAATATAATCTTCAGCAATCCATCAATTTCATATACACGTGATTTTGGGTAAATTTCGACCAATGCTAGTGATAATATCACAAAACGATAATCTATTTTCCTCATAGGCAACGATTCTGCTTCTATCAAATTTCAAGTTTTACGTTTAAAGTATTTTTTATTAGAATTCAATTTTTTTTAAATGTTAAGTGAACATTTATAACTATTCTAAGCGCAGTAGACGATTTTATTTTTTTAGCTTATTGATTCTGTTCATATTTACTCTATAGAAATCGAGGTGTGTGATTTAGAATTAGAAGCCATAATGCACTTTTCTGTATGACTTTGGCATTATTTTTTGGCAAAATAACATTAGAAGCATTTATAATAATGAAAGAAGGTTACAAAGGCACATTCTTTTATTAGTATTAATTTTAAGTCGTATAATGATTTCAAAATAGGATGTTTATCTGCAGAAGTATCATTTTTTACTTTGAAAATGACGTATCAAGAAATGTGAATGATGAAAATTATAAGACTGCCTGGGCAATCTTCCAAGAAAATCGACGAGTTTTATGTGAAAAAATAGCGACGTTGACTTATATTTCAAAATTTCAATATTTTGCATGCTGGGCATTAGAAAATAAAAAAAAAAATATATATTTTGCTTTCTAAGTATCATTTGAACTTTCTGGTCACATAGGTTTTGGAATCAGTTCTGACAACAAAGTTTTTTTTTGAAATCACTATCCAGCTAAAAATTATAGACTTATTAAAATATTTGTATCTATAAGCTTCTTACTACTTTATTTCAACGATTTCTAAAGCTATTTTGCGCAAACGAAGACAAATTTTTATGGTGTAACAGTTTTCATTTTTTAATAATGACTTACTACCTCTATTTCAGTAAATAAAAACAATAAAAAAGAATAAAAATGTAAAATTAATTTGCTCTACTAAGAATATTTATAAACGTTCAGTAAACATTTTGGAACATATGGAATCACTTACACTTTTACTTTTTAATCTCGCGATGTTGCCAATACGTAAAAAATATCTCTTAGTTTTTATGGAACACCCTTCGTAATTATATTAATAGAAAACTTCGTATTATTAGTCTTAAGTATTAGCGCTTTATGCATCGTTGCAAAATTTAACTTTATAAGAATCGACTGTAAATAGATATAAATTTATGTATGTAATGGATTTTATTTTACTTTATATTAAAGTAAATTATTCAAATGCCAATAAATATTCAGTTAATATTTTAGAAAAATTACCTGCCTTTGTATTGCTTAATCTCGTGATATTTCCATTAGTAAAAATAACTTGTAGTTTTTATGAAATATCTTTTGTATTTATATTAATAGAAAACTTTATGTACCCCGTAATTTAAGGTATTTCATTTGTGTATAACTACAAATTGTACTTTACAATAAGTAAATGCATACAGAAATAAATTTAAAATGGATTTTTTTCACACAATATATATTTATGATGATTAACATAAGTATTTTTCAAAAATTAGATTTAAAGACAAAATATTTGTATCGTATTTTGAAAATAATGACAGTATTTTACTGATGATCTTAAAATTGTAATACCAGGACGGAATGATCTTGCGTACGTCAAAAATACAAAGAAGGAAGAAAGGTTGAAACATGCATATGACTAGC
The DNA here is from genome assembly GCA_026290005.1 of Latrodectus geometricus. NCBI lineage: Eukaryota > Metazoa > Arthropoda > Arachnida > Araneae > Theridiidae > Latrodectus > Latrodectus geometricus. The sequence continues at coordinate 32,820 of JAPDSC010016604.1, read as the reverse complement.
ATTTTAATAAATTTGAAAGATATAGGAGGGACAAATAAATCACCGAATAAAAAGAGTGTGGAGTGGATTTCTTATTCGGAAATCGCTTGTGAGATCGGAGTTTTCTAAAAACTATGGAAGACAAAGAATAAATACTTAGTAGCAAAAGTCCAAATTTTGAGATATAGCATTCTAATGAACATAAATGCTTCAGCAGATTTCAGAGAACACTTTTGGCTCTTTGCATTCGATATCGTCTTTGGGCCCCTGCCAAATGTGGTGGTATGAGCAACCTTTGAACGATGATAGGTACAGTTTTGACATCTTAAAAACAGTGCAACTAGCTTAAAAATGTCAATTGACAATAAAAATTTTAAAAACAATAATAATTTTCGAAGTCTACGAACAGGCATTTTTCAAAAATGAAGATGACATGGATTGGGTTATGGTCCGTTGATCGAGCTGGCTACAGCATACGCTCAATTGTTTCCTGCTTAAGATAAGCATCCAAGATGTGAGCTCTGTGTTGTCTCGCATTATCATCCTGTAACACGAAAGCATCACATATTGCCACAGTATAAGGGAGCACATAAGCATTCAGGATGTCATCTCTATAGGTAAGAGCATTAACGTTTCCACGAGAAAAGCATGTGAGTCCACCCAAACAGATACCACTTTAAACAGAGACGCTGCCTAATTCGTATGCATCTCTTCCACGGATGTTTGGTTAATGAAAACGAATTCCACTTGCTCTCCAAATGAAAATGAGCCTACTATCGCTTTCGAGGCTAAACCTGGACTTCTCTCTAAAGAGAACAGTTCTTTATTGATCACGCGTCCAGAGGACATGTTTACGTTCCCATTGAAAATGTTCCTGACTATGGCCTGACATAAGTGGAAAAATATGACTCGTCGCCTTGAATAAAAATCACGTTCAGTAAGCCTTCGACTCACGGTTGATCTGGATACCAATTTCAAGATCTTGCAGCCAGGAAGTATCTGAGTTCAACCGGAGTTGCAGTTCTATTTTTTTGGGCACATTATAACAAATAGCAGTCATCGGCAATCATGATAGCAAGTGGTCGTCCTTGACTGAACCTCCTGGATGCCAAATTCTTGTTTAGAAATTGTTTCAAAAACTTTATGAAGCACAAACGCATTCACGTTCAGTGTTCTAGCCACTTCTATCTGACTTTGTCCTGTCTCTAGTCTCCAAATAGCTTGCCGACGAAGTTGTTCGGTCAAATGATGCTATTTTGTCGAATAAATTCCGCTATAATAGATTTCTAATCTCAGACACGCAGTGACAATTGCCATTTTGCTCTAAGACATCCATTTTCATGCTCCTCCCAAATGACGTAACCAGATAGCAAAGCCACTATTTTGAATAATGTCATATTGTTCAGCTCCTTTTACTTACCAACATGTGCCAATTTCATTGAGAATGACTTATTTTTGGGAGAGTTATCACTATTTTTGCGATTTTTTGGTAACCATTGTAAATGTACGAGTGTTGGATGTTCCAAAAAACAATGTACAATACTTAACATTTGGCATCATTTGCAAATAGTTGGCTTTTTTTTACTTATATGCAATCAAATTGTCACCTGAAATACTTTTTAATGCTCTTATTTTATCATTTCAATCGAATTGAAACCTCGCATACAAGTTTTACATCTTTCTTCTTTTAATTGCGTTTTATTACATGTGTATTCTCTTTTTTATAACCATACATAGCTAGCACGCAAAATGTTTTTGAATATAAAAAAATAAATAATTCTCTAAAATGATTTTACTTGGCTTATATAAACACAACAATTGTCATTGCGCTTCACTGGTTATTTTGTTTTCTCTTTAGGCGAATCTAAATACGGTCAGTTATTGTCAAAATAAGTCACCAAAACATAACCTAGTTATCAGATGCTTTATTTCGGTAACATTCCTTCAGGTAAAAGAGATTCATTAAAAATTGATACACTGCATTCCCCTTTGTCCTGAATTAAGTAGGAGATTAGGCATGTATCTTAGAAAGATGGATTAAAATGGCTTTAGTTAAAATTTACAATCTAAAAAATTCAAGTATTAAATTAATTTCCGGGTTGAACTGCATTAAATTGTATCCCGGTAATATAATGATTTATGGTACTATAATGAAAATTCTAAAGTTTTACATCTAACTCGAAATAAATGGTTGTTATTTCTGCCCTATCTTTACTTTCAAAATTAAGTTCCTTGCACATTGATTGAGAAAACAATGGTGCTATTATAAAAACTGTTTCCAAAACAGTAGCTTATATTATATTGTATCCTTTAGTTACATGTTTATGTATTAACATTCATCAGTCATCAACTTTGGCAGCCAGACAACCAGATGTGGGGCACGATATTCTTCAGAAGTTTTTCATATTCCCCCATCCTATTCCGATGAATGGACCTTCAGTTTGTAATTTTAAGTTAGGCAAAATCTTCATCTTGGCTGTCTCTCCATCTTTTCTTAGTTCTTCCACAGAAAAGAAGACCTTAAAAGCTATTCTCTTAGCGCTCATCATCAAACACCTGGGCTGTTGGCCCCGTGTTCGAATCATGGTTTGGACATGGATGTTTCCTTTCTCTCTCTCTGTGTATCTTTTTCTTTCTTCTGAGATGATGGATGAATGTGGCTTTTTCATTTCTTATAAAATGATTGTATTAAAATTGATAAGCAGTTTATAGAATAGCAGAACACCTTATTCAAACATTATTTTATAAAATATATTTCTCCTTTTTAAAAATTATAGCCTAATTCACCATTTCAATAAAATCGCATTCTAAATTCGGAACAACAAATTTTTCTTCCAATTTGAGAAATTTTATGTTAGTTTTGCACAAAATAGTTTTAGACTTCTAGAATAATTTCTTATTTATGATATTTGAAAACATTTAAATATAAAAATTACACTTTACATTAAAAATGATATTATGACATTTTCAAGAATTTTACCTTTCATATTATAAAAGGACTCCCATTTGATAAGGTATATTTATCACTACTGGTACCAATTATAAAAATAATACCAGTCTAATTGAATTTCACTTTTAATATGGCTTAAATTAAATGAAAATTGTTAAATTAAAATATAGAAAATATAATATAAAGAAATAAATGTTGTAAATTAGATTTTTTTTTTTCACAGAAAATTTTGTAACAAGTAATTGGTTAGAATTGTGTCGAATATTAATTTGTAGACATTCTGAATACTTTTAATTTTATTTAGCTCTATAAATTTTTGTTCATTTTTATTATTTGGTTCTTAGTTTGTTTAATGAAAGATATTTTTCAACACAGATATTTACAGATGCAAGAGATTAATAATCAATAATCTAGAATAAGCTAGTAAATTTAAAAATGACTTAGCTGAAAAATGTTTAAAAAAATGTATTTCATACGAAATCATATTAACGTTTACCTTATTTATAATTCCGAATCCCTTTACAAAATTTCAAACTTTAAAGAAAAAGTTATGCAGTTAAAGCTCACAAGAAAAATAATTGCTTATCAAATGTCATATAAGGCTTATAGTTTTTAATTATTAGTTAAGAGGAAAAGTAATTTTTTGGAAGATTTTACTTAAATTGTAAATTCTTATTTTGATATAAAAAATATAAAGTGCATTGAAAATTTCTCATTTTTAATATTAAGGATTTATGAGTTGTGTGATCCCCATTAATTTTGCGCAGTTGTAATTTTTTTTAATATAGATTTCTTAATATCGAAATTTTGAATCACTATTTCTATTATTCGATTAATTAATTTATTTTATTATTCCAGATGTCAAATGATTTGGAAAATGCTCTGTTTTCCATATTAATAAACAAATATTTTCCTTGATTATAATATTAATTACGTGAATATATTTTAAAATTAATAATGGCATAACAGTGTTCATTTGCTATTATTTAATGCCTGAGATCTTATTGATAGTATTTATTTTTTATTTATTTTAATATTAGAACTGATGCTTTTTATTAGCATATGTATGAACAATATCTCAAAAAACTTTCCTTGATATAAATATACAGCAGGAAACAAATGATAAATGTGTAAGAATTTGAGGAATCTTTTTCATGTTTAGCATAATTTCTTGCTGTAATCAGATTATTATTTAAAAAAATAAGATGATATAAATTTGTGAGAATTTCAATTTTATATATTTAAATGTTCAAATTATTCCATTTTAACTATTGAAACTGTCAAGTTAAAATTCCATATGTCACGAAAAATGTCTACATTTAGGAAAATACTTGCGTGCCGATAAATACGTAAGAAAAAAAGAGGTTCTAACCACGGAACTCTAAAATTAATCCCACCGCTGCCAAAAATCACTCACGAAAAACCACGAGACCTTGAAAAAACCAATTAAAGCATAAAAATTCAACCTTCTTCCTAACTTGACCTGTTTCTGAGCCGAAAAACACCCCATCCCTACAAAAACGCAAACCCAGATATCCTACCGTTACGCTCGCTTAACCAGGGTATGCTCAATTGGAGCATCTTCAAGGGAGTGTATATATAAAGAAAGAGACCGACGCCATTCAAAGCTCCTTCACCATGTTTTACGGATTATTACTCATTTCGACATGTGCTGTGGTGGCTCTCGCTCAGATGCCGCCTATGCCACCACCACCACAAATGCAGCCTCCTCCACCATACAATCTGTATGGACCAGTAAGCCCGTATGCAAGTAGCAGCACAAGTAGTATGGTGTATCCTCCACAGCAAATGCCACCACCTCCCATGCATCCTGGAGTGCCCTACCCACCAGGACAAGGGATGCCATATTCTAATGTGGCCTATCCAATGATGGCTGCTGCTGCACCATATCCAGCATATGGTTTGCCACCACCAATGATGTACCCTCCACCGTACCAGACATATTCCGGATCAGGTCCTTCTGGTGATCCTTTCACATCAACGGCTGGGTAAGGAAGAAATTTTCTAGTAAGTTTTATTCTAACAGAAATTTCCAATAATAATAAGAAACCTGTGAAAATTTCAATATAGCAATACCACATAACCTCAAACAATCATCTTGGAGTTAAAAACCAAAATAAGAATTTATGAAGAATAATGGAAAAAATTAAATAAATAAATTATTATCTTCCATAGAAATAGCTGTAAATTTGAGAGTCTATTGTAAAATTAAGAAAAGTATGCAAATGTATTATTCATTATGTGAATAATTAATTAATTTATGTTCACTTAATAGATAAGGCAACGAATTTGCTGAAATATGTTTATAAAGTTTCTTGTTATTTATGTAAATATAAAAAGTAAATAATCATTTTACAAAATTTAATTAAAATAATTAAGGACAAATTTCACTGGAATAACTTTTTAATTTTAAATTAATAATTTTTCACATACTGAATATTAGCTTCTCTTGTTGAACATAGATAAATTAAATACACATAAAATATTCCAAAAGTAATTGTTAATATGTAAATAATTTAATGATTATGTTATTAAAATCTTATTGTTCTACACATATCGATTTTGCTAGGAGGTATTAAAGAAAAGTTATTATAGGAAAATATTAAGACAATTTTTCTACTACTCTATTTCTTTATTTCAAAAACTACTGGTGGAAAAAATCTTTCTAAAAGTGTTCTTTTTAATGGGGATATCATCACATTTAAAATGTTCATTCTAATTGATATTCGATTTTTATTTATAAATTGTACTTCCATTGGATAACCAACCGTATTCTACGTTTTTCCATTTACAATCAAATTTAAATCAAATTTAAAATCAATCAAATTTAATTTAATTGAGATCAATCAAATTTAAAATCTTGAAAATTAGTCTAAAAATAGTATTTTGATTACTTTGTCTTCTTTCTGTAAACAATAAAATGTGTGGGAAAAATATAAAATCTTTAAGTAAAAAAATATAAATAAAAATTTAGATGTCATTTATAGATTTTCTCATTAACTGTTTGTGAAAAATCTTTGATTAATGTTTTCTTGGTTTTTTCTTTAGGGAATATGTTAATAAATAATGTAAATGATATTTTCTTTACATACTTTTATAAAGATCTACCTTAAAAATTTTTTGTAAGAAATAAAAAGGAAAAGCTCTTTTACAATTTTTCTCACAAAATTAAAGTAAAACTCGAAAATTAAATAATGATATTTAATGAACGAAGAATAATTAATGAATTTTTAATGAAGAATAAATCAATATAATGTTTTTATATGAACTTGAAAAGTTTGCATTTGTGAGTTTAACTGGTTACAGTCTAGTTAACATGTTTTATTACAAAAAGACATTTTTATTCAAGGAATGCACATAACATTTTTTTTATAGAAAAAGGACAGCTTGCAAGAAATTCCTATTTTCAGAGGATAGTTTTTATTGTAGTTTTTATTAAAAATAATATTGCTTTATCTAAAATATATTTTATTTATAAATTCTCATTTTTAATCTAAATTTTAATGATCACCTTGAAACTTGAGATAACTTAATTATGAAAGAATTACAGTCTTTATTTATTAATACTCAATATTTGATTAAAATTTTAAATAAGTATGTTAAGCAATTTGCAATCCACCTAGGGATATTAAAATTAAATTAGCGATTACTCAATTAGTTATAATTTAAAAATTGATAAGTTTGCTTAAAGTTTATTAACTAATTAACTTACTGCTGGAAGCTCAATTAGCTTCAGCTATCATTGCTTTCAAAGTGAAGAAATTGTATACATAACTTCTTTTAGAAAAAAAAAGCAATTATCGCTTTTTTACTTCCGATTTTTCTCGGAACTACCGGTCGAAAAAATTAAGAACCTACATAGCTCATTTATTTATTAAATAAATAAAAGCTGGTGAACTTGAAACTCTTTTTTTTTTCGCCATTCTGTCTATTTTACGAGCTCTTCATCTTCATCACGGTCAGAACAAGATTTTGACGGAAGTTGATGTCCAATAAACAGATGATTGTAAACATTAAATTGAAAAAAAGTAAAGAAGAATATATGTGGCCCGTTGGGGGACGCAAGGGCCATGACGTCAAACACTGGTGACTTTCTCACACCCATAAATCGTCTCAATTAATTCCCAAAGAACTCGTAAGTAAGTGTTAGTGTTAATTGTTTCAGAGGTCCAACGCCCAACGAGTCACGTACGCCATATTGAAATGGCGGTAATATGAGTTAAATGTCTCGTTTTTCATTCCGCATCTGTTCCTAGTGTTATGATTTTGTGTAAGCAGAATTTGGCGGCAATGATTGTGTGTGACTCACCGTTCTCAGAAAAATTAATGGAAGACTACGATGCTACTGATTTTATTTTCGGTGTGAATTGTAACTGGGACTTTAACTGTGATATTTCATAAGTTTGAATAAAAATCTGCATGTTAGCAAATCCATTTAGAATTATTTTTCCACGTATATGTGAAATCCCTGAGCTTATCGCCATTTTTGCTTTGAGGCAAAATCTTGATTATTCCCGTAATGTTGTAGAAATAATTTATTTATGGACAATTTGAAATATGTTCTTTCGAAAGATCGACAATCTGTTGATGAAAAGAACACTAAATTGTCCCACACTTTGACCAGAAGTTCTTCAAAATGTATTTTCTAAAAGATATAAATAATAGCATAAATAATTGAAAGTGAAGAAGGAAATTTTACCTAGGTAAGATTTCTTTAAAGATTTCGTCTGATCAAAACATTATTTTTCCTATTTCTTTATTATTTTCCGAAATAAAATTTTAAAGTATAGTTTTTAGAGAGAGAAAAAATAATTAATATATTAACTGTACATAAAAAAGGAAATTCATAAAAATTGTTTTAAAAAATGTTGGAATTTAAAAATATTATTAACCTTTTCAAATGAATGTGGAAATTGCAGGAACACTGAAAATAAAATAAAAATTACAGAAAGTAAATTCAATTCCGTAACATACAAGATTAAAAATTTTATGTATTAATGAAATTATTCAAACATGACTCCAAAAAATTTCTTATTCTTTTTAATAATCATCCTTAGAGAATCACCCTGTTCCATAAAAACTTACTTCGATGTTGATTCAATATCTGTGTAATTTTTTCTTATTTCATATGTTATTATATAGTAATATACATCAACATTATTTTAAAGTTAATGCTTTTTTCAATGAATGTAATTTAAACACCATAAAAATAATGATGAAACATATAATTTTTTTTAAAGCAAATGTCTAGTTTTTATAGTTAGCACACTTTGACATTATAACCATCAATAAAGTAATTAATAAATACATTTGGTTCATATTTTGTGCAATGAAATATAATTAATCTATTCATTAAATTCAAACATTAACATATTAGACAGTAATAATATAATATGAAAACATTTTTCATTCAAAAAAAAGAAATGATCTTTTTTTTTTTTTTTTTTTTTTTTTTTATTCCCCTTCTCTAAATTCTTCTCTAAATCTACTTAAAATTAACATATATAATAAAATACTTATTTTTTTTAATATTTTTTGGCTACAATGTAAAAATTAATTGCTAAAAATATTGATATTTGATAATTTTTAAATTAATTTTACATGATTTCTTATTTTTTTTTAAATTATGAAATATTAAAAAACTACTTTTTCCTGGCATTTGATATGGGATTATTCTTAAGTGCCATATCAAATACTAGGAAAAATAAATTTTTTGATTGATCATTCATAATTCATTTAAATTGATCACACATTTAAATAAATTATAAATTGTATTTTTAGTAAATCTAATTCAGTGAATTTAGAAAAATCTCTAAAATTGAATATTATGTCAATAATTATAAAGTAATAGTTGCTACATGTGTGTTCATAATATTTTAAAATTTCCTTAAATAACATTATCATACTTTCTCAGAATAGGGAAATCTAAATAAAATATTTCATCGGTATTTTGATGATTAAGGTATTATAATTTAAAATCTCATTAAGAAGCAATAAAAATCTTGGATATTTTTAAAAATAAATCTTCACATTTAAATTTATAATGAATCATTTATTTTTCTTTATTACAAAAACTTACATACTAAACTTACTTAACTAAACTTACAAACTGACAATTTAACTAAACTTACATTCATATAGGCCATCTAGCACACAAACTAACTAACAACTAAACAAAACTAAAAACTTAACTAAACTTACAAAAACTTACTTTAACAAAAATTTACATTCATATAGGCCAAATTTTAAAAGTTGTTTCTCCACATAACATTATTTTTCGTGTTAAATGTAAAAAAAAAATATTTATTTCATGAAATGAATTTATGTAATTTAAAATTTTATTAAATTTACAATGCATCTGATGATTTTAAATTTAAATAAATCTATATTACAAGTGCTGCCATCTACTGTAATTACTTAAATTTAAAATCTAATAATAAGTAAGTTTTAAATAGGTTAAAGGTTAAAGTGATTAATAAGATGGCATTTTTTTAAAATAAAAAACTCCAAATTTAATAATGATAAATAAGTAATGAAAATAGTCTTAGGCAAGTATTTTTTAAGGGGGAAAAAGGATTGATTTCACTTGTATTCGAATTCATTGTTTTCTGTGAGACATTTCCGATAATAAAATAACGAAATGTCCCTTTCTCTTTCTCTCATTGGTGGATCAGGATATGCAAATATACAGGAAGCCAATATCAGTCTCCTGTGGCCCCACTGTTCAACGGCTTTTTCCACAGAGCGAATGTGGGCGTGGTTTGCTCACGTTACTCCTGATTAATCATAGGTAAAGTTATTTCATTGCAAAAAGTATAATCAAATGAACACTTAAATATCTTACAATGATTGAACATGGAGTACTAAAAAATAATTTTGAATGAACTGGCTTAAAGTATGAAAAATTCTGAACATAATAAAAAATTATGTTAGCTAGAGTAGGATATTTTTAATTAACATTATCTTCACGTGTATAATTAAGTAACAATTCTTAAGAATTGTCTATTTTTCTTCTTCAGAAGTGATAGAGTTTGTTACTGGCCAAGGCTGTCCCTTCAAGCTTCCTACATGTGACCCTATCTTTCAACAACTTTTCTTTGGTTCACTCCCAGAAGTTTGCCCACACTTTCTACACTACTCTAACCATCTAGTAGGTTATTTTCCCCAAACTATCTAGCCATCTAGTAGGGCATTTGCCCTTTCGGCATTTTCCCATTATTCTTGAAAAAGTTATTACTTTTTTGTGGGGAAGGATACTTTTTGTGAGTCTATTCTTCTAGGAATACTAAATAAAGTATATATGGAAAAAAGTGAGGGAAAATATAAAAACGTGATTTCTCACATTAATTTCAATTCTGCATCTCTTACTGAGAAATTAAATTTCAATCATTTTGAGAAATAATTAATCTAGTAATTCCGAAGCACCATAACAAAACCATTCTTCAAATATTAGGCAGTTATAGTAACATGGATGTATAATTAATATCAATTCTTCAGAATTCATTCCTGTATATACAATATCACGTATATATTTATATTAATTCTTCAGCATCTATGTCACCGTATTTTTCTTTCAATGCACTTTAACTTAATAATCTCGAATATATATTTTGTCAATCTGCAATTTGCAGTTGAAAATGCTACTAATAAGAACCCTCAAATAGCTTCCATTGAAATAAGCGCAATCAAAAGGTCCCACGATGAAATTATTCCGGATGTTAGAATCAACTAACAGTTCGAATTTACAAGGAATCTAAAAAGTTTATTATTTACATAGGCTTAACCGTAGTTCTTATATTCTAATATTATGTTTAAATTGATTTTATCTTGTTAATCTTATTTGAAATTTTTACTGTTTGAATATCTGCAATAACATTTTTTATAAACATCAAAGTCTCTCATAATCTCATGTAATTTTGCTTAGCTGGTTTCACAGTTGGTCAAGTTGGTATTATCACTCTGAAGAAAAAGTTTTAATAGATGGCGCTGTCGCCAACTACTTTTATGAGATTTAACACTTTAGATTTTGATTTGAAGGAGAGAAGTACTCCCCCCACACACACACACAAACTTTCAATGGAACTATAAGTTACTTAGATTTCTAGAATATAATTGCTTAGAATTTAAGTAAATTGTCTATCGTGTGTGTACCTTTTTTGTTTATTAAAATTGTTTTTGTTATAATATATGATCTTATTTACTTTCCCGAGCTGTGTTGTGAAGGGACTCTTTCGATTTTAGATTTATTCGAATTATTTAGCTACAATCAATATAGATTTTCTTTTTCAACTCAAACTGAAAAGGTTTAAAACTGGCAAGTTTGAAGCACATCGAAATAAATAATATTTTTATTTATTATTTATGTTGGCCTATAATATTGTTTGTATACCTATAAAATAAATAATATTATTTGAAATTTCGCTATTTATTCTAAAAAATAAGGATTTGAAACCGGTCACGTATAGAACATAAGAATAGTAAGTATATAAGCTCGGAAGTAAGAAACTGTGAAAATTGGATTTAGGAAATTGGGAATGAATGTATTTTCGCATTTATTTTAGCTCACAGTGGTTAAAGTGGATATGTTCTCAAAGGATAAAAAAGTTTAAGTTCTAATGTGATAAGCTCTCCTCAAAAATTCAATTTTATGTATTATACAAATATTAGGTTGGGGAAAAAGAAATCCATTATTTTTACGTGAACTTTATGTAACTTCTTTGGATTCACTTTGTAAAAAGGTTTAAAACGGCTTTCATGTAGATTTTTAGATCTTGCGCGTTACGACTGCTGACATGCGGTTAACTTCGATTATTTTTGATATTCTATAGACATTTTCGACGATGCTGTATCCACATGCGAGGTGCATCTCTAACATCAAAAATACCCGAACGGAATCGACGAAACAAAAATTGTACGTAACTGGTTGTTACAGTCTTACATAGGACGATAAACACCTTTCATAATTTTAGCCACCCGGCTATATTTTTCGCCGTTACAAGAGAAAAACGAAAATGTATCGAATTTTCTGTTTGTTTTCTTCTATTTTTAAAATCTTGTTCTCATAACTGAATTAATCAAACAAAAAACCGCAAGAGAATATTTTAGTGTCAAATGTCACCTTTCCAACGAGCATAAATCTGAAATTGTTTGATAGATACCTCACGAGATATCGATCACTACAGACGTCTAACGATAAAATCATGGATTATTTTTTCCCCAAACTAATAATACTGTATAATGCGTTAAATAAGCATTACGACTTATGAGCTACAAAATTTACTGTATTTATGTAAATTAATTTATGGATAAAAGCAAATATAAAAGGTTATTTATTAACAATAAAAGTCATTTTGAGTAAATAATGCAGAACATTGAGTAATATTTAATTGTTTTTGTAAATTAAAACTAATACGAAAATATTTGAGATATTTAAAGTTTTCATTCTTTTCAGAAGTGGAATATTCAATGCAAGGACTCTGAGCCAGTTACTTGGTTTACGAAAACGAAGGTAGATTGAAATTATTCCAGTATATCTAATTCTAACGGGCTGGACCCATTGCTCTTGCTCATTCATCAAAGATTGCCTCGTTCCATTCATCATTGATTTCATCGAAAATCTGTTCTGTCATCATTTATATATTCTAGTTTTATCTATGTACTTAAAAGTTTTTCGTTTCAAAATTATGCAATGTGTATATAAATTTATATTACATGTATGTTTATGTAGTCTCTAGTCTGAATTGATTCAATAAAATATTGAACGTTTAGTCTCAAACTTGTTGTAGAGCTCTACCATGCATGTGGAATATAATAATAACAATTTTACAACAAGAGGTTATGTTGTAAGTTTTAACAACACAACATCTTGTGTGATATTTATTATGTTTGGATAAAGCTTTTGACAAAATGAGGTCTGCATGATTAAATAATATTAGCATAATTCATTTTCAATAGATCATGTTAAAAATGTAAAATATTCAATAGATCAAATGTTTAAAAATGTTCAATAGATCATGTTAAAAATGCAGTAACTCATACTCAAATAAGTGAAATTTTTATTTTGAGTTAGAACGTAATCCAATTTTATCAATTACTGATTATTTATTTTAACTGTAATAATTAGTTATTTAGTTAGTTTTAGAATATATAAATATTTTCCGAGGTAAGAATATTATAATTTTTATGGTACAAGATATACTTCTGAACATATTCAGTGTCACAGCGAATTCAGAATTACTTGTTGTTGTTGTTAATGACATTGGGCAACGCCTAGCCCGCCCGTCACAGATACTAGGCGAATGAAGTCAGGGAGGGAACGTCTTCCGTCTTTTTTTAATAGAGCACCCTCTTAAGAAGGTGGAAGTACGACTTTTGGCTCATAGATGGCAGCACCACCTGAATCTTCCAATTTAGAGATTGAAACCAGTGAAGATCCAAAGCCTGGCTCCAACCACCCCCAGAGGTATTAATTTGTTATGGGAACATAAAGGACATCGCGACCCGACGGATTTAACGTGCCCCAGTTGCCATTAGTGAACACGACGGATCTTCAGCTAAGCTGGGATTCGAACTCACCACCGTTTGGTAACGAGAACGATGCCCTAACCAACCCCGCCACCGTGGCCTCAGAATTACTTAAATTGAGAAATGCATTATTTTAAATAACTAACTAGATATGCAAAATCAAGTTTTTTTTTAGGCATCTTTAATTTATACCAAATAGATATAACTGCGTACAATGTTAGTATCAGCATTTCTTTGTATATCAATAGGCTTATAGTTTTATTACCAGAGATACTTTAATGAACTTTACGGATTAGAGAAAAGGTTCTTAAAAATTTTCACCTTTTTAAAACAAGAATCCTTTCCATATTGAATTTAAGAACTATTTGGTTTTTAACAGAAGTATTACCAAAGTATATTTATACGATACTTATATGAAAATGTGAATAGTGTTTCTTTTTGTTTCTAATGGCGGGCACCCTTGAGCAAGTATAGTACATTAGCCGCAACAAGGCCGGAAGCTGCTACTCATTTTATCGTTACCCGGAGGGCACCTGTGAACCAAGTCATAGAAGTGATAATAGCATCGCCCACGTCACACCACCACAAACCCGTCTATATTGCGGGCTACATTCATCCATCATCTGAGGAAAGGACAAGAAACACAGAGAGAGAAAGAGAAAGTACATCCATGCCCGAGCCGGGATTCGAACCCAGATCCTCCCCACCCGTAATCAGTTATGCTAACCACTAGACAGGTTGGGCGGCAACGTAAATAGTATAAGATATATGAAAACATTAGATCATTATGAAGGAAAAAGTTATGAAAAATGAAATCTTATTATTTATTATTGATACTGTTTTTTATGCCTATGAAATTAACAGAGAATAATAAATTTATTTGTTCTTGTGGGAAAAAGAGTACAGGTATTTAAATATGCATGAAGATAAAAAAAAAAAGCAAAGCAAAACAAGTTGAAGTGTAACCTGTTTGCAGAAATAACAATAATTTTTTTCGAGGTTTCCACTTAACTCACCACCATGATGAGTCACCATGATATCTTTGTCGTTAACTTAAAAAGCAGGATTCATAAAAAATTATGGCGCAGCTTGTCCTTTTTGGACCTTGCGCCACAAAACCCAACCAACCAACCATCATAAAAAATTATTAGAAAATAAAATGAGATATGTTTAGTGTAAACTTTGAATTTCAGAGACTAAAAGATCTATGGTGGAAACCAATATTTGCTAAAAGTATCTAGGACAAAATAGTATGAATTGAGAATTTTGAAAAATCAGTATGAATTGGAGTTAGTTTAGAAGAATCTTTAAAAACAATCATACAGATAACTTTTTGAAATTAACTTGAATTGTAACCTTTTCCTGTTTGTCTAATTTTGGAAGTAATGATATTAATTACGTTCCTTATTATGTAACATAATTAATGCTACACAAGAACTCTTCAGAACTCCACCCTAAAAGTACAAAAAAAGAAAGTATTATGCATTTCTTATAGCGCAAGATTTGTTGCAAATATTAGGTAGTTGACTAAGAAATGGCCCAGCAACGAAATGCAGATTCTTTTTCTTATGAAAATTGTCATTAATCTATTATGGATTTCGTTTAATCTATTGATCGATAAAGTTTGATTCTATCTTAATGTAATGATGATCATTTAGAATTGCCACGCAGACATCTTGGAAAAAGAAATCACTAGAATAACCAAAACAATCGCATTCTATTTCCAATAATCTGCAGAACATGACATGAATGTACAGCAAATACATCTGCTGTATATTTGCTCCGATACTTATTTTTGTTCTATTATTTCAGAAGATATCTATTGATAACCCTTTTTACCATTTGCTCTATAATGAGCAATTTCAGTTTATGTCCTATAATAGGCCACTAGCATCACTATACGCTGAAAACGAATTTTTTCTGATAACAATAGCATAAAATTTTTTTAGATTAACCAGTTGGCCCAATCTCAGGTGTCAGAAGTCTCGTAAAATAATTTATGCATTAGTATTTCATTAATGAGCATGATTTTAGTCATTCTTTTAATAACTCATAATCAGCAATATCATCTAATTTAACCCCAAGGGATTTTAGTTATCTGGCCATTTAAAAATATGGTTTACACTGGAGATGATGCAATGTTATTCAAATTGAATGAACCAAATAATGTTTCATATGTTACACATTACATCAGCGTAGTTCTCAAGGTTAGGTATAAGGAAATATGCTATTCCATTAACAATATCAGCATTGTTACAACCTATTGTTGAACAAACTGTCTAAAGTTTGAAATTTCACAGGTGTACGGTGATGATCTTTGATTTTAATTTCAGACCAACGTAATTGTTAAGACGATAAAATTTTGTAGAAGCTATAATTTCCTCTTTTGTGCAAATTAAAGAGAAAAGTACAAGCTAAGATGTAATTCTTGTTAATTAGCCATAGATCAAGATTTCAAAGTTTCAAGTGCTCTTGATGCTTTTGCCGACCTGATACTAAAGCAACAAAATGAAAAATAAGTGATTTTTTTTATGGGAAAGTTTAAGCAGTCTATGTGAGAGTAAGTTGATAAGAGCAGATATTGGTATTTTGTAGCTCTTATAATTTTATTCAAGGAATCTAAGCAAGTGATGATAACTTGCAGGTTCATAAAATTCATAGATTAGATTTAGTGAGCCATCCAAACAAGCATGCGCTAATTAAAGTTGAATTAAATTTTTATATGAGAAAAAATTTCATTCCAGAGTATATTTATATGAAAATTATTGTTCCTTATACCCTTAGCGTTTTTTCACTGATAATTCGTGAATCTTGAAAAAATATTAGGTTGGGGAAAAAGTAAGCCATTATTTTTTCGGTAGACGTCTATAGTGATCGATATCTCGTGAGGTATCTATCAAACAATTTCAGATTTATGCTCGTTTAGGAAGCTGACATTTGACACTAAAATATCCTCTTGCGGTTTTTTGTTTGATTAATTCAGTTACAAGTACAAGGTTTCAAAAATGGAAGACAACAAACAGAAAATTCAATACATTTTTATTTTTCTCTTGTAACGGCGAAAAAGAATGCCTGGTGGCTAAAATTGTGAAAGGTGTTTATCGTCCTATATAAGACTGTAACAACCAGTTACGTACAATTTTTGTTTCGTGGATTCCTTTCGGGTATTTTTGATGTTAGAGATGCACCTCGCACGTGGATACAGCATCGTCGAAAATGTTTGTAAAATTTCAAAAATGGTCGAAGTTGACCGCAAGTCAACAGTCGTAACACGCAAGACCTAAATATCTACATGAAAACTGTTTTAAACCTTTTTACAAAGCGAATCCAAAAGAAGTTACATAAAGTTCACGTGAAAATAATGGATTTCTTTTTCCTCAAACTAATATTGACAAATTTTTCCTTATATAGATTTTTACTGTTTTTGTAGAGGCATATTTTTTTCGTAAATTTTTAAATTAATTGGATTTAATAATGAATGGGATTATTTTTGAAAATAGAAATTTTTTAAGATGCAAATTATGAAATTTATTTTATTAAATAAAATATACATAATATAATAATTGTATTAGTTAATTATCAGAAAATGTAGATAGCCAATTATTATATAAGAATGATAATTTTTCATTAGTGAACTTTGTTGTAGTTGTAAATATAGTTTACAACAAAGTACTTCATTAATGACATAGAAATCCCGATTAGCATTTCTCAAACAGTAATGATGGGATGTGGAACAAACTTCGGGAAATGCTTCTGTCTTAGATTGGAACTTATATAATACAAGTTCCAATTGTCTCATCTCCACATATATTAAATTCTGTTAGTATATATGCATAAATACCTGTTATTTTCTAGAATTTTTCATCTTGTGATCTGATTTACAATTAAAGGTACATTAAATTTAGTAAAACTTAGTAAATGATTGTTTATTGTGTTATCTCAATTTGTGCAACCTTGTTTTGTTCATATAATTAGATTTGAACTTTTTTTTCCATTTCTGCACTATTGGATTTTCTTCACTTTAAATTACATTTTTGTCTTAATCTTTCAAAAACTCCAAAATAATAAGTGAAACGAAAGGGATTGCTTACGATGGTAATTGACTGTCAAAAGAAAAGCCCACAGGCATGATTAGTTAGGGCGTCGTTCTCGTTACCGAAAGGTGGTGACTTTGAATCCCGGCTTTGCCGAAGATCCGTCGTGTTCGCTAATGGTGACTGGGACACGTAAAATATGTCGTGTCGCAATGTCCTCCATGTTCCCATTACAAATTAATACCTCTGGGGGTGGTTGGAGCCAGGCTTTGGGTCTTCACTGGCTTTAAACTCTAAATTGGAAGATTCAGATGGTCCTGCCATCTATGAGCCAAAAGTCGTACTTCCACCTTCGTATGAGGGTGCTCTATTCAAAAACGGAAGACGCTCTCTCTCTGACTTCATTCGCCTAGTCTCTGACGGGCGAGCTTGGCGTTGCCAAGTGTCATCAAAAACAACAACAGAAAAGCCCTTTTTATCTAGTAAATGAAGTTCAATTGACTTTTGTGGCCTCCACTCAAACGGTCATCTAGATACTTCTTTCAATATCCACCAAAAAGGAAAGCAGTTTATATAAAAAAAAAAGAGGGGATTTATATGGATACGAATACAGACAGAATTATTTAGTTGAAATGAAACTCATAAATGCAATCCTACCTGTTCACATCAGAATGAGGATCCCCTTCAAACTCTTCGCAAGATTTCATCTTGCACATAACTTTTTAAAGTAACTTTCTTCATTATTTTAATTAAATTGCTGAATATAATAAATTAGTCGGCTGATTTTAGAAGTATTTACAATTTTACGAAATATTTAATGGTTCTGAACATAGGTCCATAACCCAAAATTGCATATCCTTCGAATGGTGGATTTATGTATTGTTGATGTGCTGAAAGCACAGAGTTTTTAAGCAGTTTTTGTGAAATTTCTCTCGCTTAATCTAATCCAAGGTATAATCATCTTACAACCCTGGTATAATCAATAGTTTTGAGTGCAAATATAGTGCATTTTTGCAAGGAGTGATCCTGGCTTGGAATCATCTCATGAAATTGAAGTTACAGGAACAATGTTTCAATCTGCGCATGAAATAATTTTGCAGAAAAAACGTTATCTAGATCATTTTGATTTGTAGGCTTTTTTTAACACTATAGCTAAAGAAAGCCAAGAACATTTACTTGACGATTTGAGTGAAGATAAATTACTCATCCATAAATTTGAACAAAGAAAATGACTGTTGCCCGAAAATCCATTTCCAGACTTTTCGAATGACGGGTCAAATGAAATTTGAATTCAAGAATTTATTGGAGAATTAAATGATTGAAAAAACATATTTGCCATTTTCATAATGAATGAAAATGACAAAGATGTTTTAACTATCAAACAAGAAGATAATTACAATAGTGCCAACCGTCCAAAACAAGCAGATGAAAAATTCACAAAATTGAGGCATTTTTTTGAGAAAAGAAAAGTAAAATGCTTTCCTACATGAAAAAAATGAAAAAATATGTTTTTCACAAAATTTAATTTTGAAAAAGCAAAAACGTTTTTCAATAGAATGAAAGTAATAATTTTAACTATGAATTTTATTTTGTATATTTTCCTAGTTATTACATAATAAATAATTTTCTCTATAATAGATTATAGAAAAAGCAGAGTGGTAAAAAATTTCATTTAACATTTATTTTTCTATTTTACGAACTATTTTATTGGTCCGTACGGAATTTCAAAAGCAATCCTTTACTTTATTAAGAAAATAAGCTAAACTATTTTAGAATTAAATTAGTGAAAGATTCACACTACGATAAGCAAGTCAAATTTAACGCTGAAATTTAAAACAATTAAACTTCTTAAAAGGAAATTATTCTTGATAAATTATTTTAAATTTGAATTAACTGACTGGTACAAATATGATTAGATAATTGTGATTTGTTTATTGTATTTATGTAATAAGTACAATAAACAATAAGTGTAGAATGTAATAAGTACAAAATAGATTAAGTGTAGAATGTAAGAC
>JAPDSC010016604.1:0-12897 GCA_026290005.1 Latrodectus geometricus | reverse complement strand
TACCTTAATATTGTGGATATTAATCTAATATGCTAAAATTTCATGTATTATTAATTTGATATGTTACAAAACAATACAAGTCTATATAAATGTTTTAACCTAATAGTTCAAAACATTCGCCTGAACTTGTTTCATTTATTATATATCACAGTAATTTAGTAATTAGTTACTGTAGTATTAAACAGAGATTCATTAAGCAATTAATTAGAGATTTAATTGTAGTTAATCAAGAATAATAAGTTCATAAATATTGAAAATTTCATTTTATTCATGTCTGAAATGCTCTGATTATTAAGATGATTGAAGAAATAAATAATTTTGGTTAGTAAGTTTTTATATTAATTTTTTTTTGTGAGAAAACAAAACAGCATATAACTTAATTACTTCAGCAGATAATCTGGTATTCGTTTATCAAACATTACGAAGTAAAATGTTGAAAATCGATTGGGTTAACTAATTGCAAAATAATGTATTAATACTAAAATACCTAAAATCAAAGGCATAAAACTATTGTTTCATAAGAGTGTCTTTTTTAGCTATCATTAATTATTAAATTTATACATAATACTGTGATATAAATTAAAGAAGGAAAATATTGTGAGTAGAGTACTATATATTTACTATGTCTATATAGATATATTGATTTCACAATCCGATACACGAAATCGGAAAGAAAAACGAGCTGGATTCTAATTTGTCAAAATATTCACAACCATTTGCAGATTTTATCGAAGAGCTGTGCAAAATGCTTCTGAATATTCCATAGCGGATTTTCAAACACACAGAAACTTTCAACAAAATAAATCAGGTATAGAAAAAAAATTAAAAAAAATTTTTTTAGAAAAAAAAAATATCTAGGAATTTTTAGACAAAAGATTAATTGCTCAATCCTTTTAGGTAATAGTATTAATATTCTATAAAATACCAAATATAACATTAAATTTCATTGAATCTAAGTACGAATTCTAAAATTTTTTTAAGCCATGAATTTCTTGTATTTGGAACTTTCGAATTCGTTTCGTGAAATTGGTAAAAATGGTACCAAGCAAATTGAGTTGATTTTGTATTAGATTCTCTCTTTAATGAAATAGACATTAAAAACAATTTGAAAAAAAAATCACACAATTTTACTAATAGTACCCTTTTTAGGGTTGTCAAAATGCTAAAATTTGCTTAAGATTTTAATATATATTACTTATTTTCCTCAAATTATTGAGAAACATTTTTCACTTATATTATACTATATGTAAGATGTTGGCAACAGTTTGATGAGCACCAGTGAAGGCATTAGTCTCAAGTAAATTTTTGAGATTACCTTTTTATAAAATAAATATATTTTTTTCGTTTAAATTTTAATAAAATTTTTTCCTTAACCATTTAAAGTTCTTTCTAAAGATATGCTCTTCAACATTGTTCTAATTGTTCCCCTATAGATATTTCAGCGATTTAGCGGGAAATTATAAAATAGAACATTAATTATCATTAAGATATACAATTAATAATCATGTCAGCCACTAGCTATCTGCAGATCGTTACAATTAAAGTTAGTAGATCCCAGCAAATTTTTCATTTATACTTCTAACTTCGAAAAGTATTATTTTTTAAATAAAACTGTAAATTAATTGTTATCATATTAGCAAAATTATTTTGTAAAAAAAAGTAAGGGCAAGGAATTCAATTTCTCATTTTTAATTTCTTGTTGTTTTTTAAAATAGTGTTTCATTTATATAATACTATTCTGACAAAGCAAATTTTGTGTCTTCTATTCTGTTGATTTTTTTAAAACCAGTATAAGTTTAAGCATATTTTTTTATTTTAGTCATTATTTATTTATTCTTGGTAAGAAATAAGTACTTACAACTTAAGTATGGAATTGAAAATTAATTACCTCATCATTAGAAGATTACCTATCTGCAGGCGGGAATATAAAGAGCTTTTTGATGTTCTTTTACCGCTATCATTCTTTTCAACCCACACCCTATTTCCTTAAAGACATTTATGGACAAGTGGAGCAAATAGCCATGCAATTTACGACGTAAACCGCAACGCAAACTCAGCAAGAGACGTGATTATAATACTTAGAATTTACCCTTCCTCTAGAATCAATGCGGTGAATTTTTGGTATTTTATAAAATAGAATGATACAGTGATCAAAAATGCATTTCAAGCATAAAACGTAAAAAAACTGTAAAATAATTTGCGTTTTTTTAATTTATAACATTACTAGTCAATATTTACAATTTTTAAATAATTTCATAAGTAATTAAGTTTTTGCCATTTACTTTTATCTTAATATTTTGTAAAAATCAAAACCGTTGCCATTTTTCGCCATAATTGGTTTAAATTAGTTACATAAAAAGCATATTATTAAAATGCCGCAAACGCGGTTACAGTTTATGTGTTTTTCAAGTAAACTGTTTATGCTACTATCTATCAGAGGAAATGGAATGACACGATTAACGCGTGCGCGGTGAATCCTATCAATTATATTTTATTCTACACTTTAAGATGTGATATATACCTAATTAAGAATAGAGTTATGTACCTAAATTTTTTCCATGGCAGAAAATTCCTACCTTGTTTGAGCCTTTGTTGTGATACATGATGTATTACATAAACTATAAAATAGTTTTATTATTTTATTTTGAATGAATTTTTCACTTCATATAATTTAGAAAAATAAGTGTTCTAGTTTAAATTAATTTGCAAACTATATTCTCCTTTTAGTTTTATCAACGCAAAGAATTCCAGCTTTGTTCATACCTTTTTTTGTAATCTATTACAAAAGCTATGAATTAGAAATTTTTATCTAGAATAACGTTTTTCACATTGTAGGCAATTTAAAGTTCTAGTTTAAATTCGAATAAAAGCGTTCTAGTTTAAATTCCGCAAAATTCTAGCTCTACAAAATTCTAGTTAGTATTTCTAATTTTTAGTTTTTTACCAAGGCTTAGTTCGCATAGCTGGAACATTCCATACGGCAGAAAATTCTAGCTTGTGGTGTGTAATCCATAACAAAACTGTAGAATAGTATTATCTTGTTTTAAAAGATTTTTATTGCATACAATTTATAAGAATAAAATGTTCTAATTGAAATTCCCTTTAAAAATTAATTTTTCTTTCTGCTTTTCTGAGCAGGAGAATTTATTCCACACACACAGCCTCAACTACGAAATTCCACTTATTTTTCAGATGCCTAGTTTTTCTAAAGCATATGACTTTAGGTTTGTTCTAACTTTTGTTTGTTTTGACTAATTTATTACAAAAACTATAACATTCGAATTTTTGCTTTAAATTAAATATTTTCATTGTATACAATTCTTAAAATAAAATATTTTCAAGTTATATTTCTTATTTTTTTCTCTGATTTATTGAATAGGAATATTTTTCCAGTATATTTTGGAATTACGCTTATTTTTTTCAGAACAATGGAAAATTGAAACAATGATTACAAAAACGCACCCATAAGTTTTAAAATGCGTTTTATAAAAATTTTTATGTGTACTTTTTAAAAATTTTTTCTACTGTAAAATTAAATAAACGATACTTTTCGAACACTAACGGAAAAAAAAATGAAAGCGAGAAAAAGAAAGAAAAAGAAAACATTTTTCTTTTCGGGTTTTCCCACTAAGTTCAGAAAAAGCACATTCACCTGAGATTTGAAGAACACTTAACATCAATAATTTGGCATCATTTGTAAAATATTTTGTTAGGAGGCAAAGAAAAACGAAGCATTTAATCGATATGTGGTGACATTTCTCGGGTCAAATTGAACGTGAAATTTAGTAACGGTCTAATTTCAAGGTCTTGTCAACTAGACTTGCAATTTCATAACAGGTTTCAACGGAATGTAGTATATCGCTTATGTTATTGTAATACTTAGTTGCAAGATCTTCGGTGACAATAAATAAAATAATGTTGCCAAAAAAGAAGGAATGATAGCCACTCATTGTTACAATGAACTCGCGAAATAGTGTAAAAAAGATTGTTTTAAAATAAAACTAAAAATAAAAAATTTTTGGGCAAAAAAAGAAAATTTAAAATATTTATTCAAGTTTAGGTTTATTCGAATAAATATATTAATTTATAATAGCATATAAGTATATTAATTAGAATATTTCACTGACAGACATAATTTTTCTGCACGAGCATCAATGATAAAAAATCTATTATAAAATTATAATAGGATTTACTATTGTTCAATGATTTCATCAAAGAAGAAAACAACAATTAATACTACACAACCGAAATTGAAAAGAGCTGCATAATTACCTTTTTATTTCCTAATACCGTATATAGTAGCCTTTTTGATCTAATTTTTTTTAACGTTAATTTTGCATGTTTAGAATCTAAGTAATTATTTTTGGTTAAATAAAGACATTCTCCGATTTTAAATTAAACTATTGATTTAACTTGATTTTCATTAATTATTTAAAAAAAGCAAATCGATAAATAGTCAAATCTTCAATAGATTTACTGACAAAATATTACGATGTATAACAAGAATAAACATGAAAATAATAAACTAATTTTTCTGAAGCTTTCTAAATTATCAAGAAACTAATGATGCCATTTTTTTTACATTAATCACAATTAAATCTAAATAACTCGTCTGACATTGAAAGTTTAACTGTTATAAATGTAATTTGAATCCATCGTTAGAACATTATTTCTCATTGAATTTCAACGGATAGTTATTAATGTATTATTTTTGTTTGCTGGTATATTTTTGCCAACGCTTTTGTTTTCAAAATATTTTTCCAGAAACAAGAGCTATTGAACATAAATTATTGAACAGATATTGTGAATGATTCGATTATTCCCATCATTACTGAATATATACAAAATATTGTAAACAAAAAAATCTGTCAATCATCTTATATATTATACATAATTTATCACAATTTGCAAAAATACAAAATTCAATATCGATGTAATTATTAATTTGAATTTATTGTCAAGTATTTCAAAACAGACTTGAAGACACTTTACTTAATTTTGAACTATATTTTATTGCTTTATGAACTCTGTTTTGTGATTTAATTATCGCAATGTTCATAATAAAAGGTGAACAGCTTAATCATAATTGATTACCGTCACTTTTTGACCAAATTTTAGTTACTTAGTTTATTCGATTTTTAAATTTTAATTAAAAATCAAATTAATTAGATGCTTATCTGTATCTTATATACAAAAATAGCTTATATCAAATGCAGGGTTTCCTATATACCTACAATTTGGTCGAAATAAATAAATAAATTCAAAATAAATAGCATAAGTTTTGTATTATTTATCTTTAATTAATTAATTTATTTTGAAAAGTTTTATTTATTTTTAAACAAAGGGGAAATATTAGTTTAAATTCATTTCAAATATTATATTATTTTTGCCAAATGTGTTCTTTACTTGAGCAAATTGATTGAAAATGATATTTCAATTTATGAGTGTGTACGAATCCATGACTTGCGAAACAACTCTTATGAAATTTGTATTTGCTGAATGTAACATGGACAAATCAATTCAAAACACTTGGATATTTAATGATATGTGTTATTATGAGTGGTAAATCCAGTGATCAACAAGACTTTAACCAACCACCTTAACCAGCTTTTAAAAATATTATGTATACATGCTAATAATATTATCTCCGATGCTGTGGAACAACATCATTTGACACAGTGTTTCAATCCTTCTGAGGGACTTGATGGAATATTTTTCCATACCAATCTGCCTATTCCAATAAACAAACAGAATGTTCTTCCAGTTTATATTAAACCGGAAGTTTATATTGACACTTGAGAGAATTAATAGTATCCCTAGGAATGCTATTCAGATGTATACAGATGGCAACAAAAATGATAAACAATGTACAGGTATTAATATCTATATCAAATATCAAGACCACGTAATAAAAATTAAGAGGCGGAATTCCAATGTCTGTTCTGTTTTTCGTAGCGAGCTCTTCACCATCAATGAGGGATTAGAAATGCTCAAGCCAGTCACCCATAACTGTGAACCTGGACCTTAACAGATAATAGCAGCGCAATCCTATACTTGGAAAACTGGCATAGAGTGAGGGATAGTGTAGGAGTTAACATACTCAAAAACTTAAAATACCTTTCCCCGTCCCATCAGCCAAGCCTTGCTTGGCCAGGTGGATGCTGGTAATGATACCTTGCCAAGGCGGATGCTGGTAATGTCATTGAGCCCGCTGCTTCTCTTACCTACTTGGAAATTTCTTTGAGAGCTAAGAACCAATTTAAAACCACAGGGCTCACCCCTCCAGTTCATCACTGATATAAGAGCAGTCGCCTAAAGGGTTCTCTAGCTCTTGTATGCTGTAGACAAGATCAAACTCGCTTTCTCAGTGGACACCTTAAAACTAAGAAGCTCTTTAGGGCATTTAAGCAATTTGAAGATTGCACCAAGTGTTTTATGGAGGAGGCTTTTCCTGCTTGTTTGGGCCTCTCCAGGCGGGTCCTTACTAACAATTCACTTTTATTTTTGGACTTCTTCAGGGTGGACAGTTCCAGGGACTTGATTTAGCTTCCCTAATTTCGGGGATGTGCAACAATAGCAACACAAATGTTATGAAATGGTAGAAATAGTAAGATAACTGTAACAACTGTAAAGGGCAATGACAGAAAAAGTTAAAGATACCATATCTTTTTTTGAAAAAAAAAAATCTTGAGAAGTATTTTTAGTGGTATAAAATGTAACGACATCTGGAGAAGGAGAACTAACGCTGAACTTTACAAGTTGCTTGGAGAACCAGATATAGTCAACTACATAATGATTCAGAGAATAAAATGGGTAGGCCACCTGTGCAAGATGGACGGAAGCCGTACAACAAAAAAGATCTTCTCGGCCAGACCATTCGGCGCCCGAAAAAGAGGGAGGCCTAAACTCAGATGGCTCGACTGCATTGAAAAGGACTTGAAAACTTTAAAAATTGCGAACTGGAGATCTTGGGCCACGGATAAGAGATTCTGGAATTCGATATTGCGGAAAGCAAGGACCCATCCTGGCGGTCAAGCCATTGAAGAAGAACAACTGTAAATCCATTACTAAAAATTCTCGAAATCCTTTGGCATCGTATATCAAAACTTATCTCTTTATAAATAAATTAATTTTAAAATGTCTTACGCTATAATATTCATCTTTTTCATTTGGAATTTTTAAAGCATTTACGCATCATTTCTATTAAAACAGAAAGATGGTAACATCTAACCTATCTATATAAATACAGCTGTTTTAGCATTCCTTCAATCTTCCCGACATGTTCAATATGAACTTATACACATGAGAAATCAAACATGAGAATTATTTACGATCGACACTGATCATAGAGTGTAAATAATTTCTGGGAAAGATTTGATCTGAAATTAAATTTTAGTTTGGTTAAACACCAAGTTTAGAAGTAAAATTTTCATAGTTTAGGCCTTACGACTAATCCTAGTTAAACTAGACAAAAGTTTAGCTCATTCGAATCGTAAATACAAAGATGTGCATTGGTTTTTCTTTCATTAATGAAACTCCGATTTTGAAATACTGTTGCCATTCATTCGTCATATAATGTTTTTTGCTTTTAAAAACTCGCACGAGAGAAGAGAAGAACCGACTTAGAAGTTTTGTTTTAGCACAGATGATCCTTAAATTAAATCTAGTTAAAACTAAATGCAATACACAGAACTAGATCTATTCATTATAATAACTAAGATTCCTTAAGAGTTGTTATACACACGACAGTGAACTATTCTTTCAAGAAACAATTTTCGTACATAAATATTAAAAACATTCTCGAAAAACTGTAATTTTAAATCAAATTAATAACAAGATATTTAATTTACAAATTCTCGTGAGAAGAATTATTCATATGTCCTACTTTTCTATTTATAAATAAATTTTTAATACAATTTGTCATGATTCTAAATTTTTTTAGGTATACCTGATTTTTTTTCAAAAATATAAATAATTTTGAATTACAATAATTTTATTCCATATAATTATATTATTTAAGATTCAATTTTTATTGATTGACATTTAAAAAGCATGATTGTATTAGAAAAGATTTTTTCCGAAAGTATTCTGCTCAGAATCATTTATTCTTATATACTTCTTTGAATCAGTTTTAGATGAAATTCCTTGAAAAATTGAATCATTGTTGGTTGGAATTCCTTGGAAAGTTTAATCATTGTTGGTTGATTGCCTAAAAAATATAAAACATAGCAAAGTTGCATTTGCTCGAAAAACATTTTTGAAACTTTGATTAAAGTTTCTTATCAGCTTCAAGAAATTTAACTTCTAGTTAAAGATGTGTTTTGAGTTGATCAGATAAGGAAGTTGAGGTTTTTCTTGCAGTTTTCTCCACAGCTAAGTATATTTTATTCGCTGTAGTAACGTTATTCCTAGAAGCAGCAATAATTCTAAGTTTCACAGAACAAGCCACGATTTCAAAGTTATTGAAGGTCAAGCGAATAGAAGGTATTTCATAGAATTTAAACATTTATTGAAACAATATGGTAACTTATTTTAGAGACCATTCAGTAATGATGTCTAAAAACATTTTTCTTAGATAATCACTGAATTTAAGAACTTCTTGGATATCCTCTTCGAGGGTATCTTTAATTTACATATGATAATGTCAAAATTATATACTCATCAAAAGTGTAAGCAACACAATTGGGCAGAAATTAAATATCTTTATGCATAACAAAGTAATTTAATGCAACAGCCCTCATGTCAATCATAAATTTTATGCAATTAAAATACCCATAGTTTTATCAAATAAACAATATTTCTTAAGTTAGAATTTATTTGTGATCTTACTGTGCTTTTTGTCACACTCACTTATCTTAATACATTGTGTAATATATTATTCTATGATACATATTCCTATTTATAAAAATTATAAACATACCTGTGATTTTTAAAGTATGAAATTACAGATACTAATTCATTTGAATAAAAATTTATAAATTTTCGAAAATAAGGAAAACACTTATAAGTCAGTCCAAAAATTTGTTTGATTGAATATAATTGTCATTCAAATCAGAAGAGTTTATAAAATATTAATAAATTTACTTTAAATACGTTATTAAATATATAACTCAATTAACAGTGTTATTTGCAAATAAGATCTGTAGAACCACTCTGATCTGAAAAAAGTTCTTAGAAAAATTATAATTCGAAAATTTTTTTCTGTAGTTAATTTTAACGCTAAAGTATGGGCACGCAAAATATATTAAATAATTTAAATATCATTACTATTAATTGTATTTTATTTTAATGAAAATTATAAAATCGAATACTTTCGTGAACTTTCTAAATATTCAAATGTTGCTGTATTCCATTAAAAATATAAAAATTCATATGCATTTATTACTTAAGTGAAACTTATTCAATTCATATGCATATATTACTTAAGCCAAAATTTTAGGTAAATTTTAATGATAATTATGTATTTTGTGATATCTAATTTCATGTGTTTTGATGATTCTAACACATGAAATAAATAAAACTTTACATGAACGCAAATACATTGTTCAAAACAGCAGATACATATATAAAAATATAATTTTCTCAACCATACGTAATTCTCACTTTTAAAATTATTTTTGAACTTATCATTATAGTAAAAAGCAAAACTCTTAAAATAGATTCCAGTTTATCCATACGAGCAATTAAGTTTTAAGATTAAATTTACATTTCACTCACGAATATAAATAAACAGGCAGCTTGCAATGCTTAAATGTAAGAACGGGTTTTTTTATCTTCTTTTTTTTTGTGACTTAGTAGCTTTAGAAGTAATTTAGAGTCTTATGTAACAGAAGATATTGCTACATTTAATAAAAAATAGACTTGTTTTGTGTACTATTCAAAACGCTCTAGATTAAAACGTGGCAAAAGTTAATTTGAATGTTTTATCTTTCACACGTTTGGAATTCATCATTTACGCTAATTTTAAAAATCGTCAAGTTTTGAGTGTAAAATAACTTGGCGCCAACAGTGCCAACTTTATCAAATAGTGACATTGCATTTTATTTATATATTTCCCATTCAGGGTCATTTTGGTGAAATATTAAACAAGACATCTGCCTATCCAGGAACTGCTAACAGAATTTTAACTAGATTATTGAATGTGGGTTAAGTAAAATTTTATCTAAATTATATATTTTCGTTCATTCATGTCGTTATGAATTCTCATTGCTCAAAACAGAAATGAAATTAAACTCTTTAAATGAAATCATTGAAACTGTGCTGTTTAAATAGTTTTATATATATTAGGTTGGGGAAAAAGTAATCCATTATTTTTTCGGTAGACGTCTGTAGTGATCGATATCTCGTGAGGTATCTATCAAACAATTTCAGATTTATGCTCGTTGGAAAGCTGACATTTGACACTAAAATATCCTCTTGCGGTTTTTTATTTGGTTAATTCAGTTACGAGTACAAGGTTTTAAAAATGGAAGACAACAAACAGAAAATTCGATACATTTTTCATTTTTCTCTTGTAGCGGCGAAAAAGATATCCAGGTGACTAAAATTGTGAAAGGTGTTTATCGTCCTATATAAGACTGTAACAACCAGTTACGTACAATTTTTGTTTCGTCGATTCCGTTCGGGTATTTTTGATGTTAGAGATGCACCTCGCATGTGGATACAGCATCGTCGAAAATGTCTATAAAATAACAAAAATGATTGAAGTTAGCCGCATGTCAGCAGTCGTAACGCGCAAGACCTAAAAATCTACATGAAAGCTGTTTTAAACATTTTTACAAAGCGAATCCAAAAGAAGTTACATAAAGTTCACGTGAAAATAATGGATTTCTTTTTCCCCAACCTAATATTAATTCTTAAAATAAATTAATGTAAATAGTTATTCAATGGTATTTCTTAAAATAATTATTTTAAGCCGCGTGTATTGAATAGCAATTTAACTGTTACATAAACATTAAATAAATTCTGAAACTTATTTCACTATATTGTACTTATTATATTTGCATGTAAATGCATCTGAGATAATTCTAATAAAATAAAATATTCTAAATATTTTCAATTGCGTCTAGAATATTATAAATATGAAATAAATTCATTAAAACATAAATATTCTCCAAATCCGTTGATAAGAAATAAAAGTTACAATTAGTATAGAACATTTTATTTTAAGAGAAGTTAAAGTTGTAGAAAATTGTGCCAGATAAGTATCAAGTGTTTCGATATTTATTTCAAAGTTGGATCTTATTTAAAATGATATACTAACTCGAAAACTTAATATGAGTTATAAATGGTCTTAATGATTCTGTTCAGACATCGTAAATGTCTGGAATAATTTAAAGAAAATGGTAGTGATTATTTGCTCTTCAGTATAAATCCTATTTAATATTATCAAATATAATTATCACTTACAGCAACTATTTTGAACCAAAAAATAATCATTTTACTAAAATTAAATGAATTCAAGATGAAAAATTATTTCCTGACGGAACAAATGTTTTGCATAAACGGAAAAATATTATTACATGTTTTTCGTTCAGCTTTGAAAATGCTAAATTAATCTAGAATATATATTTTCACTTGCATTAATTTTTTTTCACTGCGAAATGGAATCTTTCAACTCGGTGAATATTAAATCGGACAGAATCTATGCAATTAAATAGTCCAAGGACGATATGATAGGATTGTTTTTGGACTTTGCGTTCTGTGACTGAAGTTCTCTTCTCACGTAGTAAAACATTTACAAGCAAACTGTTGCCACCAAAAAATAAAATAAAAAATAATTGCTTAATTTAACCCTAATCGTGATGCATTTAACATTGTTAGCAAATTATGAAAAAATATGAGAAATAAACTGCTTAATATTATAATTGTCACTCACACACATAGAATATTTTTTTGTCAGTTTGATTTGGAAATCATTTTTACAAAAAGAGCATACTTTTCTTAAAAATCTTCCAATAGGCCAATGTCTAAAAACATGTGATCAAAGAATTATAAAATTATCGTGATTTAATTAACTAGAATTAAAGATTATTTTACCTATAAATCTTTACGATAATTGTAGTATTTGTTAAATAAAAAGAATTTTTTGAAATAAAAAATATTTTCATAAAAAAAAAATGATGTTAAACTGATATTATAAATAAGTGTATAAACATTCATTTTGCAATTATAAGTTCTTCATTCTGAAAACTTGTACTACAATTTTTTACACTGATGTTAAAAGCATGATTTTATAAAACTAATAATTACAGTAAATATGTAATAAGTTGAATTAGCCGAGTAAAGTATTCAACTAAAATTTGAATATAAGATGAACATATAAAGTATCAGATTTACAGTATGAATTATAGTTCTATATAATGAATGTGTATTACAATATCTCAAATACTATAGTTCTCACTCAAAATTTGGAAAAAAAATTATAAAATCACCAAATATTACATTGGAGGATTTATTAATTTTAATGATAAATCTCTTTGAAGAATAAAAGATGATGCTTATGAATTTTATCCAATTGATGGCAATGATAAAAGTGGAAGTCATTTTCAGTTTCGTTATTCTGGAATGTTTTGGCAAAGGTAGTGGTTACGTAAGCACATAAGGCTTAAGTATCCGCGTTTAAAGTTTCAAGAAGTGAATGGACGATTTATATGACTCAGGTGAAAGTTTATCGCTCTATGAACTTTGTATCTAAATTTTAGTTTTCGAATAACTTTAAAGTAAAACTTGTAACAAGTAAGTTATTGAATTCTGCAAGCATTTTTGTCAAAATAAGAAGAAAAGTTTCAAATTAGAGTAAAGCAGAGATGGTAAATTTCCGGTTTTATCAACTTATTATTCATTGTTTATAAGTTACATATTGTTTTGGTGGCGTTTATTGGAATATATGCATAG
>JAPDSC010016603.1:1001278-1013480 GCA_026290005.1 Latrodectus geometricus | reverse complement strand
TTTGGTTTCCTAATAAACTTATAATAAGACATGATTGAAAAACTTGCACAACAGAATCATAAAATGCGTACAAAAGGTATAGTGATTAGAGATTGATTATAGATAGTAAATCCTCTTATCATCTTCGTATCATTAATTCCAATAAGAACAAGACTTTATGTTTCTAGAATATAAAAACATGTGTTTTAGTAAATTACATTGAAAAATTTAATTAATTAATCTAAAATGCATCAGTTTGCGGTTCTTCAGTTACAGAAGATTGTAACTATTTCACTGTATTTTGACAGCCAAAATTATCACCTTTGTAATTTATTTAGAATTTTGCCATTATTTTAAACTGTTAAGAGCAAAAAACTGTTTTACATGAGTCAAATTGTTCATAATTACTAAATTTATTCAATAAGGAAAAGGACGTTATAATATTTTAATAATTTTTACTTACAAGAGCATATGAGTTCCAGTCTTTATCTCTATAAATTCCTGCTTTATTGTCTTGTTACTACATTATTTAAAGGAAAGATGCTAAAAGTCATAAAATCTAATATTAAGAATAGATTTATAAATGTTTTGCGCAAAAGTAGATTCTGTTGCACATCATTAATATCCAATTATTGGGTCTCTCTCTTTCAGAAAATCAGACTTATGTCTGAAATTTTTCAAAACTATAAAGTGAGGAGGCATAGTTTTGTAATTATGTACAATATATACCTCCTATTTTAATATTACAAATGTTTATATAATAATAAATAAATAAGCATTTAAATATTTTAAACATTTAAAAGTTTATTGCAAATTATAGACAAATACTTTTTGATTTCATTTGTAGTATTTTCTGTATCATTTAAATGATTTCCTTTCTAAAACTATTCAAAAAATAAATACATTTTACAGTTTATGTTACTGTCAATGTATATATGTACACTTTGATATAAATATTTACAAGTATTTATTTTTTAAGTTTTCTTTTTATTCTTAAAATAAATAATCAAATTTTTATGACAATTATTATATTAATTCAAAGTGTTTATTTAATATTAATTAAAATAATTAGGTTTTGGAGCTTCTTTTAGACCACATTTTAATGTACTGATTCTTTTGGTATGATTTTCTTACTTTGAAACATATTCCTTTCAACAGGTGGCCACACTAGATTCAATTAACAATACTGAAATATTTGTGGATAGTTCAATCCGTTTTGACTCGAAACTAACAGATTATACAAAGGCGTTATTATTAAATGATTTCATTTCTAAATTAAGTAAAAGAATTATTTTCTCTCTTTCATGTAAATTCAAAATAAACTTAAACGAAAGAGATTTTTCAGTTTAGAACTCTTAAATTTGGCAAAATAATTTTGTTCCTTAATGTTCAATAAATAGTGCACATCATTAACACCATCAATAAACATCGCAAAATCATATATGGGGAAATAAAATCAATCTGGACTTGGCCAAAATAAGATCCAGTGTTCCCCATTTTAACTCTTATTTAATAAATTTGGAAACAGAACACATATCTGATGCAAGAGAACAGATACTTGCTATCTTGGCTGAAAAATATCTTTATGTTGCCAAGATATTAATTGTAAGATTTTTTGGAAGCATATTGTAAGACTTAGTGTTATCTTAGAGTTGTGACTAGTTCAGAGCCAGATCTCAATTTTATAATTATCTTTAAGAAAATGTTCAATAAAGCTTTAAATATTGGAATATTTATTTTTATACATATTTTTAGCCTGTATCATCAACTTGATACTTCGCAGTAAACAGTTCTATGGTTTCAAAACTTTTGTAAATCTTTTTAATGTCCATAGAATACATTGTTCTCTAAGAGAGCTCTTCTTAGAAAGTTATGCAGTATACAAGTGCCGTTGTGGAAGAGAAGAAAAAAAAACTGAAAATATACCAATAGGCATACATGGAAAAGGCAGAAAAGAGTCCATTGCTTTTAATTCAAAAAAGGATGGCATTGAACTCGTAACTTTTCATGCTACAAAAGCGCTATCTCATGACTAGGCCACTATCAGACCACGCAAAGATAGTTAAATTAACTTCTAAATATTTTGAATACATACATATTTTAATGCTGTGACTCAGGGAATTGTGAACTTAAATTTTTCACTTAATTTTTATTTAAGATATTCCTTTCACACAAGTAAAAATGCTTTTCATATTAAAACATTTATTTTTCCTATTTTTATTTAATAAATAATAAAAGTTTATTTGTCGAGTGTCAGCCAGGCTGGTAATATGGGATGCGCTGCTCCACTTTTCCAACCAAACCATAAATTCGTATGGAGTCAGACTTCCTTAGTACACTACATTAGTACACACACGCCATAGGTACCGTTTACAATGCAAGCAACCATTCATACAAGGAAAGGAGAAAACAGGAGAGAGAGAAAGTACATCCCTGCCCGATCCCAGGACCTCCCTATACGTAGTCAAGCACGCTTACCACTAGACAGGGTGGGCGGCAAAGGAGCTTAAATGAAGGAAGTAAATGATTCAGTAAAATTTATATTTAATACTACCAATTTTAATTGATATATGATATTAAATATTTATATAAATGTCATCAATCATGCGAAATTTTCGTTTTACTTATTTATATAAGTATGCTCTACTTTTTTTTCTCAGTTGTATTCGAATCAATGCTTCATCAGGAGCTAATTTTCTGATAACTAAAATAAAATATAGTTTTCGTAATTAATTCAGATAGACACACATTTAATACTATAAATATTGGGTATTACTACTTTAAACACATTAAATATCTTGCAAAAAGATACAATTACTAAATAGGGAGATAAAATTTAAAAGGAAAGGAACAGTTGTTTCATATAAAAGTTGATTTTTTTCTATATTTCAATAGACCTTAAGATCTTCGAAATGACAGTAAAAAATATTTATAGAACCGTTGTGTCAGTGTGTATGAAATATGATAAATTATAAATATTATTCAATGCAGACACTGAATTTTAAATTTTTTCCTTATTCTGCCTTTAAGAACAGGATACATGCCTTGAAGTATCACTATATTTTTCTCAAAAAGTATATAAAATCTTAGAATGAGGCCGCAGTATCCTGGCTTAAAAAGCCATCATTCTCAATACTGTAGGTAATGAGATTTACTTAAGACCAAACCGAATATCTTTCGTGTTCTGTAAGGTCAACTAGTGCACATAAAATAGGTCGTGGTCACAAAATCTTCTATGTGAAATGATATTTCTTTGGGAAATATCGTAAGTTTATTGATTATTCTGCTGGAGCCATGCTTCTAAATTATAAAGACATAATCTTATTCCAGGTTACGAGGACACACCCAGCGGTGTCTCCACTTTATAAGTTAAAATCAATTTTGTTCCTTACTGTGTCGAAGATTTATTACTTTGACTCTATTACTGTTTTCCATTCATGTATGATGCCAAAAACTGAGCTGTGTCTTCATCTTACTCACTGTCAAGGAGAGTTTTATGTTTACAGATTGGATATAAGAACACATCATCATTGCAAAGACATATAAGTCAATAGTTTTGAATACTGGTTAATAAATGGCGCAGAAATTCTGTTTGTATTATGGAGAATGAAATTCTACAAACCGAATAAGAAATTCTAATTATTACACCATAATGGAAAACTATTATTATTTCGTGTGATTCATTAGGCATTATTTTTGCATGTAATGTTTTTCAAAAGAGTGCGCTTTTCTAAAGTGAAATAAATTTTTGCTCCAGGTAAAGGTCATTTTCATCAACAAAAATGATTTTCATTATTGCTAAAAGCATTTCTTATAATGATCATCATAGATCGAAATTTTTAGATGAGAATTCCGATCTTGACGGAAATGACATTGCGGACACTGAAGCCAGGGAGACTCCCTGGCTTCAGGTTTCAATAGACAGGAACAAACTACTCTCGCCCGATTCAGAAGTGGCCACCTTAGAACTTTGAAATTTCCCGAGGGTTCGAAGAAATTTGACATTTATTCCAAGTTTTCAACTGAACAAATGTCAAGTTTTCAACTGAATCTGTGCACAGCATCATGATGGTCGCATCCGTGTTTGGCGGCATCGTGGTGAACGCACACTGGCAGCTTGCATTCGTCATCGTCATACTGGCCCATCACCTGGCGTGGTGGTATGGGGTGCCATTGGATACACGTCTCGTTCACCTCTTGTTCGCATTGACGGTGCTTTGAACAGTGTACGTTACATTTCTGGTGTGTTACGACCCGTGGCTCTACCCTTTATTCGAGCCCTGCGAAACCCTAATTTTCAGCAGGATAATGCCCGACCGCATGTTGCCGGTATTGTACGGATCTTTCTTGATACGGAACATGTTCGGCTTTTGCCCTGGCCAGCACGTTCTCCAGATCTTTCACCAATAGAAAACGTCTAGTCAATGGTTGCCGAGCGACTGGCTCGTCACCAAACTCCAGTCACTACGGTTGATGAACTGTGGCATCGTGTTGAAGCTGCATGGGCATCTGTACCTGTACATGCAATCCAATCTCTATTTGTCTCAATGTCTAGGCGTATAACTGCAGTTATTACTGCCAGAGGTGGTTGTTCTGGGTACTGATTTCTCAGGATCTAACCAGCCAAATGTTTTGAAAATTTAATCACTTGTTATTTCTAGTATAATATATTTGTCCAATAAATATCATTTTGTTATCTGCATTTCTTCCTGGTGTAGCAATTTTAATGGCCAGTAGTGTATATAAGAATAGATTTTGAGCCGCTGCGAACATACAACGAACATGGGAGTATCGATTCCTGAATTCTTGCGCTGAAGATTAAAGCAAAAACCACTCGAACTCCAAATTAGCGGTGATTGCTATACTTTTTATATATTTATTGAATAAACTGGGAGATGCATGAATCGATATATTCTTGTATCTCCCAGTTTATTTATAAATACCTATACAATAAATGGTGAGATAAAGCTCCGCTTTATGCAGTCTTCAATTGGTTAGGATTTTGTATTTGTAACTCGAATGGTTTTTCACTTTGTGGTAAAGCCAATCGGATTTCTTGAAGTTAAGATGCGAAGAAAACATTGTGTTGCATTTGTGTAATGCTTTTGGTTCCTTGTAGCATTTCGATGTTAATTTTATAATCTGTTTGGACCTCTCAACAGCTGAAAAGAGTTTTTGAGGAAAAATGTTTGTTTGGATATTTCTTGTAGAAGTTTTGCTCATTCTACTAAAATATAAGTTAGTTTTTCATTTACTAATGGCGAATGTGATCGAAATTCTAGATGTTAATTAGAGCAATATTATATGTTATATGAATTTACTAGAGAGCTTTATCCCTTTCATTTTCATGGTTTTATTCCCACTTATCTTCGCAGGAGCCCAAGGAAATTTTTGAAGATATATAATTTAATGTGTGTGTGGGATAGTTAATAAAATCCTTATTATGTTTGAAGTTATTTTCTATTTTTCTTCTGTTATCGGAGCTGATAAGGTTTGAGTTAATATTAGTTTGGGGAAATAGAAATCCATTATTTTTACGTGAACTTTTAGTAACTTCTTTCAGATTTGCTTTGTAAAAAGGTTTAAAACAGTTTTCATGTAGATTTCTAGGTCTTGTGCAAAGCTAGGACTGCTGACATGTTGTCAAGTTTGATAATTTTTGATATTTTATAGACATTCTCGACGATGTTGTATCCATGCGAGGTGCATCTTTAGCAACCAAATACCCAAATGGAATCGACGAAACCAAAATTGTGCGTAACTGGTTGTTACAGTCATATATAGGACGATAAACACCTTTCACAATTTTAGCCACCTGGTTAGCATTTTCGCCATTATAAAAGAAAAACGAAAATGTATCGAATTTTCTGTTTGTTGTCTTCTATTTTTAAAACCTTGTATTCATAACTGAATTACTCAAACAAAAAACCGCAAGAGAAAATTTTAGTGTCAAATGTCACCTTTCCAATGAGCATAAATTTGAAATTGTTTGATAGATACCTCACGAGATAGCGATCACTACAGACGTCTACCGAAAAAATAATGGATAACTTTTTCCCCAATCTAATATTTGTATTCCTCAGAATCATTATAAAATTTTTAACTATTACTGCCCGTCTGAAAATACTCTATTATATTTTGATAACATCCACTTTACAAATAAGATAATTTTATGTGGAGACTTCCTTGCCCATTGTCTACTATGGAATTATGTGCAGGAAGAGCTATGGAGAATCTTTTGAATACAACACGCAAAGAATAAGAGAAGGAAGATTCTGGGGGAGGAGAGAGTTATTCCCTGTTTTCCGAGAAAGACTGCCTGGGTGTATTTACAGGACTGACTTGACATGACTGCTTGCAGGACTATCTCTATAGAATTAGAATGGTGGATTACCCAAATTGTGTTTTGTGTGATTCTAATCTACCAATGATTTTTAACATTTAAATTATTGCACCGTACTTTCTCAATATGAGGACATTGTCAAGAAATATTGGAGAACTCGTGAATTAATGCCTTAAGCTAATTGTCGATATTTTTAAAATAAAGTATTTATTTATTACAAGCTTATTTTTATGGGCATTTAAATATTAATCTAATTTCACAGTATATAAATTAAAATTATATACAATAATATGCATTTACTGAATTAAAAAAGAAGTAAAATTTCATTGTTTAAATCTCCAAAAAAAGTAAAACTTTTTACTTATTTTCGAAATTTTACCTAAATCTTCTTTTGGAATACTTTTCAAACCTAGCGAATTTTCTTTTTTGTGAATTTCTCATTAACAAATATTGGCTTTCTTAAAATCTTGGATATTTTTATCATTAAATGTTCTAAGATTCTATACAATGTTTCGAATTTTCAGATGATTTTCGGGCTTTTTAATTACAATATGTAAATAAAAATTCCATAATAGTATATGCATATTATGAGTCAAAACAGAAAAAAATTATTCATTTTTTGCCATCTCCGAAATAAACAATAGTTTTTATGCTATATATTCTTTTATTTAGTATTTTTGAAATTCAGTTTAATTTTTAAGATTTCATAGTGTATATTAATGCCTTGTACTATATTAAAGGATATAATCATAAAAATTTAAAGTAAGCCCACAAGAATATGAGAAAAACTGTCAAAATATGGGGTGTCATATGCATTTTTTATACGTTAATTGTTATTAAACTGTTTATTGTTTTGTCAATTAAGAATTAGGGCCATTTTATACACTTATTACTGTTTATAAGGCTATAATCACTGATTGTAGTAATAAATAATTAATGATTGTGGTAGGTATTTTTCCTATTTTTATTTAATTACTTTTAGATTTTTTGTCGAGTGCCAGCCAGACTGGCAATATCGAGTGCGCTGCTCCAATTTTCCAACTGAACTGTAATTTGGTGTGGAGTCTGACTTCCTCAGTACACAAATGCCGTTGATACCCGTTTCTAAACAGGTAACCATTCATACAAGGATAGAACAAAGACAGGCGAAAAAGAAAAAGAAACTACATCAATGCTCGCACCGGGATTCGAATCCAGGACCACCCCATCCGCAGTTAAACATTCTGACAAAAGAACCGATTATACTAATCTAGTAAATTGTACTAATATTGGTCTAAGAGTTGTATCCACGCATACAATATAGATGGGCTCTTTCAGGCAACAGCTTTAGAACACACATTAATCTCCATCATAAATGTTTCTTTCACTTAGCTAACTATGTACAATTTATTTCCATACAATTCTTCCAAACTCACCGACGAGCTCTAGATTGCTTACTAATAATCATATTACCATGGTAACGTGCATTTAAAAGCCTTATACTGATTTGCTCTGAAAGTATTATGTCTATCAGTTTTAATTCCATTTTTCTAGTGAATGATAAATGTCTAAAATTTACAAAAATCAGCAAAAAACATGGGTGATAATGGCATTACTTAACCGACGAGATACTTCTGCTTCTGACTATCTAACCTATCATCGATAATTCAGTGCTTAAGCAATTCAGTGCAGTTATTTAAATGCGATCTGTGCTGATAAAACGTTTTAATGAAAATAACAAAGTAAAATTTCTTTCTCGAACTCCATAGCTCGAGAAAACTTATTTTTCAACTTGCAATTTTCTTTTCTTTCCAGCCATTTTTACCAACCACAACAGCATGAATTAAAACTTTCCCAAACATTATGGGTCACCCTTCTTTAAAGTAACGATGGTAGACATTTCAATTATATAATAAAGATATTTATAGTTTTTGGCACGAGTTTTAAAATTTTCAAAGTTAGACAAACAGTCAACTTCATGAGTTCAAGTTTCATATTAGCATAACACTGATATGACAACATAGTAAAAATAGAAAAATAATGTTCTCCACCTATCTTTTCCAAGCTTATTTTTGAAGGAAAGAAAAAAAACATTATTTCGGGAATGAAAGAGACATTTCATTAGATCTTGAAGGGGGGTTTTATTTGCATTGTCTATGAGGTGATCAGTAACAAACCATAAACGACACTTACCATCATTGTTTTAGAAGAAGAGAGACTTTTCTATGAAGAGTATAGTTCGCCATTATAATCAGCCTTGAGTCTGCCAGCACTATCTAATTTTTCAGCATAAATATTTGGAGTCAATGAAATAACTATTGTCGGATTGGCAACGCAATACCGAGCAAATGTCTTTCGATGGTCCATGAACATTGCTGAACATCCTGAACTCGTCGCAGATATCTATTTTTCAAGAATCACAGATGCTTCGGATTCAATACATATTATTGAATCTGAAGTGATCCGACATCAAAACAGGTCAGATTTCGTCCACCTCTTGCTTACATGTTAAATGAAATTAATTAAGGTAGATCACACTTATTTCAAACTTAATAGGCCGCGGTGGCCTGATTGGTTAGGGCGTAGTTCTCGTTACCAAAAGGAGGTGAGTTCGAATCCCGGCTTAGCCGAAGATCCGTCGTGTTTACTAATGGCGACTGGAGGACGTTAAATCCGTCGGGTCGCAATGTCCTTCATGTTCCCATTATAAAATAAAACCTCTAGGGGTCCTTGGAGCTAGTCTATGGGTCTTCACTGATTTCAACCTCTAAATTGGAAGATTCAGATGGTGCTGCCATCTATGAGCCAAAGGTCGTACTTCGATCTTCGTGGTGTGTAGAAGGTGTTGTATTCGAAAACTGAAGACGCTCTTTCTCTGACTTAATTCGCCTAGTCTCTTGACTGGTGGGCTTGGCGTTGCCAAGTGTCATCAGTAACTTAAACAACAATTATTTCAAAAAATTAAATTTTATATTATTACAATTAAAAGTGTTATATAATTAACAACAATTATTATAATTAACTACTACCCAAATATTCTATGCCAGATATGTTAATATCTCATACTAAGTACGTAGCTCATTGCCTCAGTGATACATTTAAATTTTCCGGTTTAAGAATCTTTCCTCTCAATTCGTGATAGATAACTGACATTTAATCGAATACGTCCTAAAACTCAATCAAATCAGCAAGACATACTCTGATAACTCAAGTTCATTCTGTAGGATAAATATTGCAGTCAGATAAGATTTATGATTGAACAGCTCCTCAAAAGTCACTAGTTGGTGTTAAGTTTTTATTGATAATTTCCATATCTTAACTACAACTATAAGTCCTCAAATTTATTCATATTATCTTTCCTTCCAATTCAATATTGCTGCATTACTTAACATTGGTTCTCAATACATTGTAATTTCATTCTTAAGAAATGTGTTTATAATTACAGAATTAGACTCGTTTGGTATGGACATTTAATTATTGAAACTAATTGTCATTCTTTAACGAAATAAAACTTAAATTATGACAAATGGAATGTTTTTATTGATACACTTTCAGGAAACACATTGTAAACTTTGTTTTTATTTGCATTTTTATTTATTAGTTTTTTGTGTGTTATTTACGTTAAAAGAATGCTGACTAAAATAATTAAATTAAAGTATTGAAGTAAATAAATTGATTCAAAATAATTTTTATTTATATTCATTATATGTTATTATTTTTGAAACACCAGGATACATTGGATTGTTAAATTTCATATAATTTATTATTTTGTAAATGTTAAAAATAGTGTAATATAAATATAATAATAACATTAAACAAAAAGTCCTTTTTTTCGTTTTTTATATAAAGACTAGAAAAATAAATTTTTTTTAAGTTATACCAGGAATTCTGTTGGATAATCTAAAATTACTTAGTAATATTTAATAATAACCTGTTTAACAATACAAATAAAAGAACTTGTTTTATATCTTGTTCATCAAACATCATCTGTTTATAATTTCTTGAACATGCTATTTATATGACTTGTGACTTGTCTGCAAAATAATCAATATATATATTCTGAAAAGGATTCCTATTCCTATTTAATATACAACTATAGGAATTGAAAACGAAACTTAGTATAAAATAAAAATACAACTTTCTTCTTACGAGGCGGCGTCTCAAAGCAAAATGTTGCTAGGAGAAAAGAGCGGTATTGAAAAATTAGTCACACTTATATTGAGCATAGCGCCATCTCTCGGTGTATGAATCATTAACCAACATTTACCAAAAACAATCATGAATGAATGTTATTATCATTAAATTATGCAATAATCAAAGTTAGGAAAACTTGTAACAGCTGTAAAATAAATTAAAGAACAATGTTTAATTCATTTTAAATGCTCTATTAGAATGAAGATTTTAAATATCAAATACTTTTTTCTCATAAGTTAGGGATTCTTAATAATTTCTTGAAACTGAGTATTAAAGCATTCTTTAATAATTATATCAGTATTACAGCAACGAAAATAAAACAATCAATAAATTCTTAATTAAAATCTAGTTTTAGAAAAATATTAATCACATAAACAAAAATTATTATTTTAATAATATTTAAAAGATTTAATTATCTGTGTTTTGCATTCTTTATATGTATATATATATTATTTATTTATGTATTTATATATGCATGCAAAAATTTATAATTTTCTAAAAATTATTGAAAAATTTACAGCCAAATGGAAATATAAATATAAATCGTCAATCCATTTAGAGGACTTTACTGATGTCATTATAAAATATCAAATAATTTAAAAAAAAATATTTTATTCTACTCTGAAATTTAAGGTTATTTTCATGCGTCAAATGAATTTACTGTAGAGTAAGAATTGATTGCGAGAAAATAATCTGTGAGCTTTTTATGCTAAGCAGTTCTAACACTTATGTATGAAAATGTGGTTTAATATCTGTATTGGAAAATGTTATTACTTTGAAATAATTAAAAAAATTATTGGCTTAAAAATTTATTCTTATAATTTAACAAATACCTCAATTAAGATTATTAAATTCCCCTTAGCAAACAATCATCTTGGATTTTAAAAAATCAACTGATGTTTTTTAATGATACAGATTTGTGAGATATCACATTAATCATTCGTATTTAATTCTCTTTTTCTACTAAGGTTATGGACAATAATGAGCTTCTAGTAAAACAATTCTTCTAAAAATTTAATAGTTCAGTTGAAAAATAAAAAAATGTATTTTTTTCCATGTCAAGGTTTAAAATACATAAAATATGTAAAAAAAATTATTTAAAATATGTAAAAAAAATATTTTTAAGACTATAAAAAATGTCACGTAAAATAATTCTCGGATGTACAACAAAATAATTTATAATTTTTCAATTATAAGTCTGACATACATGAAATAAGGGAAAAACAAATATAACTAATTTTAATTAACAAAAATAATTTAATGTGTATTTTATTAAAAGTTAACTAGGTTAAATAGAATTTAAATTTTCAAACTTCTACAGATTTGTATGTCTTGTCCATTTAATTATAGGTATTTATATGACAAGATATTCAAATAATAGAAAATACTATAATATTTAGATTTTTAGGGCTTTAAATTTTTTTTCCAAGATCCGGAGAATTCAGTAAGTTATATGCTTCCAGAAATTCGATTTCTATAAAATTAAATTAAATCTTTTGAATTAAAATATTTATTTATTCTAATTGAACTTTTCT
This sequence comes from Latrodectus geometricus, assembly GCA_026290005.1. NCBI lineage: Eukaryota > Metazoa > Arthropoda > Arachnida > Araneae > Theridiidae > Latrodectus > Latrodectus geometricus. Next base: position 1,001,450 of record JAPDSC010016603.1, on the reverse strand, counting down.
GTCAGATCTATATGTGGTCCAATTTTAAAAGTCACATTGCTTAAGCTAATTTTAAAGTGACATTCAATTCATATTTTTTTTCCCTTTATCTTAAAATTCAAATCTGAATTATGAAAAAAAGGTACATTTTTAATAGATAACTTTGTTATTAATATCTTGATCTGAAGAAATA
>JAPDSC010016603.1:951793-986559 GCA_026290005.1 Latrodectus geometricus | reverse complement strand
ATATATATATATATATATATATATATATATATATATATATATATATATGCGCGCGCGCCTTTATTTAAAAAGTCAATTTGCAAACCAAAATTTAAAGGAAACAGAAAAATATGATTTGGACCAAAAGTAAGGCAATTCTTTAATTGCAAAATTTTAGTGATTGTTTACATTTTAATTTAATGAAGTAGCTTTCCAAATTACTTGCCTATTAATGTGTTGAATTAGGTAATTAGTTATATTGCTTACAAATAATATGAATCTATTTTGGAAAATTAATTCTAAGAAATATTTTGAAAGAATATTGCCACATTTAATATAACAAACCAGTTCTAAAATAAATATTAAATTTATTTCGTAAGTTATATACTGAAGATCTCATTGAACTATAAATGCTTATGAAAATTATTTTTGTTTCGAGGAAAAAAAGGAGTGCTTATATTTATTTTAATATTTATAATTGAAATATTCATAATTGTTTATTGTTTATAAATGAAAGGCACATCTTTGTAAATGACATATAAATGAAATATTTTTACTTTTTTATTTGAAATTTTTAAAAAAGTTACAATTGAAAGAGTTAAATTTAAAATAAGTTACTGAGGGAGGGTGAGATATAAAAAATGAGTGAAAGGATTTTACAATAAATACTTGTCGTGTTATGACTGACGTTGCACATTTGTAAATATAAAAAGTACACATGGAAATAAATGTTTCCTTACATTTTTAGGAGTTATTAATTATAGTGTGTTATACGATTCCGACAGTTTAAATGTTTCAAATGTAATTATTTATTTATGCTAAAGAACCTTTAAAGATTTTTATTGTTCTAACTCAAAAAAATGATATTTATTTAAAAACGTTGCCATAAAGCAACTAAAAAAAAACGATATTTATTTAAAAACGTTGCCATAAAGCAACTCAAAAAACGTTATTTATTTAAAAACGTTGCCATAAAACAACGAATAAAAGCAAGAAGGTATCAATGCGAAGTAATTCTGAAAGCTGCTTGTGTCAATCAAATATTTTCAACACTTCTCTTTTTAAAATGGCAACATTATGTCTTTCATACTTTTTTTTCTCGCTTTATACTATTTAGTATTAGCATAGACCTCTAAAAATGTCCGTTATAACCTAACCTATTTTAACTATTTAATAGTGATATATACACATAAATTGTTGTCAAATCGGGTATATTTCTTGACGAACTTATTAATTTAATTCCTTATATTTATTTATCCTGTCCAACACATTTGCGGATTATTTTATATACTTATGTGACATATTTGCTTTTTAATGTTCGAAATATAGGCACAAACTAAATTGTTAATTTCTTCCACAGCCCATTTTAAGCTATACAAATAAAATTATTTTAGTGTTTCATTAATAATATTTTATTCCTAATTTAAATTTCGTATAATGCAGAAATTATTTTTGTTCTATTGTTTTAGGGATTTTAAAGGGAAAAAAACCAAAAAAGAAAAGCTATGGTTCTCTTCCTTAGGGAAAAACACACAAATCGTCGTGAAACAATCTTTTTAAATGTTTTCGCGTGAAACGATTAACGGAGAATTAACTGATCTTTTGCTCCTAGAAAAAAAGTATGAAGTCGCAAGCTTATGCGATTAATTTCACTGTTTGTTAAAATTTAAAATAAATTTTTTTTTTTATGTTTTTGTTCAGCTGAACACTTAAGTTGCTTAATAAAAATTATAAAGCAATCAGTCAAAAAGGAAATGAAATTAGTTCCCTTTTGGTTTGTTTTCTTTTTAAACTTGGATTTTTCCTTTATTGAATTTATTTCTATTCTAGAATTTGAAACATTTATTGAGTTTAATAGAAAGAGAGTCGAATTTTTTAAAAGTAATTGTTTTCTCTCTCAAGAAAACTATTTCAGAAAAATCACTTTTTAGTTTTATCAATTCCTATCGACAAAGAACATTTTTAAAATAATGTTTCAATTTATTTATTGTATTAAAAAATAATAAAAATTATAATCCACATTGTGTATTTAAACTGAACTAATTAGTTCTTTTGAAATCAGTGGAATTGAATCTTAAAATAATTTGTTTGGATAAATATCTCTTTATTTACTGATTTTTTTTAGAAAACTGAGTTTTCCTTATTTTTTTGACTCAAGACATTCGAAATTCTGTTCAATTTTAATTAATTGTTTTGATATTTTGAATATTTATTTTGGATGCGTCTATTTCTAAATTAATTAGTTATGTTATCTTGAAAGTAAATATGTTTATCTTTTTGATTGTGGATGTGCTACGTTATTATATAAATAGATGCGTTTGGTTATCTTTCTTGACAATTTCTTAGATCTGTCTGTTAATAAAAAATGAAAGAACTTAAATAATATTATTTAAGGCAGTATTGCAAATAACAAAATGGCTTATAAATTTGGGGATAAATGTAAATATGATGCATTTTAAATAAAATGTTTTAAGTAAAAACATACAGCATCTTCCAACATATTCTAAGTTCATCTTAATAAAAACTGATAAAATACTTTCTGATAAAATCAAATCATTGTACTATTCGACGTTCAAATTAATTAATTATTCAAATTAATTTTTGAAAAATAAAATTTATATAAAAAAAAGACGGATTCACTTCTTAATAGGCTGATTTTTTTATTTGATACATCAATTTTTTTTTAACTTTCTTTAAATGTATCTATTTGAATGTATGTTTATTTAAATGTATGCGTAACAAATAAATAGCTGTTTTCAGAGATAAAAATAATGTTTATTTGATTTGTAGTTTTACTCATTGCCTATCGTTTTTCTGTGAAATTTGTAACTTTTAGAAAGTGTTCATATTAGTTTTTTCATATTTCCTTGCTGCTCACTTTGACTAGAGATCAGCGTACCTGACTGCGGATGGGGAGGTCCTAGGTTCAAATCCCGGTTCGGGCATGGATGCACTTTCTATCGCTCTTGTCTTTGTCCTTTCCTTGTATGAATGGGTTGTAATTGATTGCCTATTATATAAATGGGTACCTATAGCGTGTGTGTACTGAGGAAGTCGGACTCCACACCAAATTACGGTTCAGCTGGAAAAGTGAAGCAACGTACCCTATATTACCAGCCTAAATGGCACACGACAACAACAACATATTTCCTTGACATAAAAATATTTCTATAAATTGTTCAAAAGAAATATTCTCGATTGCATTCCAACTCTTTCATTTAGTATTTCATTTTATCTCACATCATATTCATATGAATTGCTATTATTTTCCGACACATACTTACTATTTAATATTTTAACATGTAAAATATAGATTTGAAGCGGACTGTTTAAAGTCATATTTAGCTTAAAAAATGATGCAATTTAAACAACAGTAATTTCACTTCTTATCATTTAAATTGAAGATAAAATTTTCAAAATTGATAATAATAGTCTTAAGAAAGTCTTAAAAGAAAATAATAGTCTTCTACTGCCTTTCTAAAAACGTCTACTGTAAAAATGATCTTTGTGAAATTAAACAAATACCTGTTATCAAAATCCAATTTACTAATAAGCTTATTAAATTTCCTTTAAAATTTAAAACCACTTATTTACTATTAAGCACCAATATGTTGTAAATTCATTGTTTCAACCAGATATTAAAAAAAATACCGGGTATTGAGATGCTTCCAGTTACTGTGCACAAATTCGGAAGTAAATGAGGAAATGCAGCGTTCCATAATTCCCAATTCAGATGAAATAATTACTTTCCCAACAAGCGGATACTCAATTCCCAGTGGTCGATCGCCTCGCTGGCAAATTATGCGACAAAATCGCCATTCTATTGTCAGATAACCGTTTGAATATTAGGTTATTTTCCCTGTGACTGTATTCGCGTAAGCTGGGAGGGTGGAGGACATTTTCTATTCCATCCACAGCGTCCGCATCTGCAAAATTGGATTGCACTGCATGGAGAATAAGCAGACGATGCTTGGGAAGGCGTGGCCACCGCCTCCCATCATCTGTCCATAATCTGATTTTGTAAAAGGGGACTTGCATGCTCTTGCTCAACCCCCAAGAAAAACTTACATTTCGTCGAAATTCATTTATAAATTACAATTTCTATCTGTGCGCAAATCGTTGTAAAAATGTTACTGTCGGACAAGAGTTGAAGTTATGGAATTTTTTCAACTGGATATTTTAAATTATTAACTTTTTAAATATTATATCGTGATGCTCTTTTATAGATATTTTTTTTATAAAAATAAAATACATGAAAATCTTGAAAAAAAATTATTATTACAAATAAACAAAATTCATTTAAAAAAATAATAAATTTTGAAAATTAAAGTGTTTTTAAGATGTTATTGATATTGAAAATGATATTGTGATCGTATTATCAGTATAACTTTTTTTTCTGCTCACAATTATATCCATAGCTCTGCATGAAGATTCAATATATAAACATAAACATATCAAAGAAAAGAATATACTATTGGGCTGCGGTGGCCTGGTTGGTTAGGGCGTCGTTATCGTTACCAAAGGATGGTGAGTTCGAATCTCGGCTTAGCCGAAGATCCGTCGTGTTCACTAATGGAGACTTGGGTACGTAAAATATGTCGTGGTCACAATGTCCTTTATGTTCCCATTCCAAACTAATACCTCTGGGGATATTGGGAGCCCGGATTTGAGTCTTCTCTGGCTTCCTATCTCTAAATTTGAAGACACAGATGGTGCTGCCATCTATAGGCCAAACGTCATATTTCCACCTTCGTATGAGGGTTTTCTGTTCAAAAACGGAAGATGCTCTCTCTCTATGATTTCATTCTCTGACGGGCGGGCTTGGCGTTACCAAATGTCATCAGAAACAACTTATACAATTGATTTTTTTAGAATAAATTTAATAAGTAAAAATTCTCAAATGTTCATTTTAATTTGATTTGTGTTAATTAATTTGACTAGTATTTACCTGTGTAATCGAAGTTGTTAGATTCAAAAATGAAACAAATTGTTAAATTTGACTCATGAGCAACTTAAGTATTCTCAAATGAAAATTAATCAGTTGTTCAAAAGAAAATCTAAGAGGGCATTAGTAAAATAAATGATTTCAGAAACTTTATAATTTGAAGAATTAGAAAATAGGGCCAACATTTTGAAAAAAGAAGTATATAATTGTTAATGAAAATGTAAAAGAATATTTTAGAATTAAATATTTAGATAAAACCAAATTTGAAAATGCAAAAGATAATCGGAAAAATGTGTAAGACCATTCATTTTAACCAGTTTTGTGAAGAGAGTGCTACAAAAACGTATTAATTAATGTCATCATAAACGAAAATATTTACGTGAACCACGAATTAAATTATTTAATGTTATCCCTTAAAAAATTTCTCTTTAAAGATTTTTTTCAGTAAGATAATATAATCTCATCTGGAAAAAAAATTAAATGCTTCGGAAACTATTCGATGCGATATCGAATAAAATAAATAAATAAACAGTTTAGTGTTAAATCATTATGCTTGAACACACATGATTTTATAAAGCAACAAATTCCTTTACTATAATGACAACAAATTTAAACTCAAGATGTAAATATCGAAACAATTTTTTTATGTTGGAAAAAAAGGGGGAAAAAACTTGCTAATGAAGAAAAGCTTTTGCGTCAAAAATGTAACATATGACTACGATTATAAGAGATAATTTCGGAGGAACTTTGTTGCTTCATTAAAGCTTTTTTCCTTTGATTTTTTGTGGCTTAATTATATTCTTTAATTACACTCCTAATTTAGAATATTTTTTTTAAAAAAATCTTAATTAAATATTGCTTTAGAATTTACTGTTATTAAATATGTCTTTAATTTATCAATATAATCTTGACTTCATAAAAAAGTAACTCAGCTTTTTTGCACGCTTTTGAGCTGCAAACAATCTTCATTTGCTTGAAAGTATTTTATATTTATTTTATTTTTGCAAAAATATTTCTGTAGGAAGAGAATATATTAATCAGTTAAATAGAATCATTAATTGTTAACAAAGTCAATAAAATTTATTTAATTCCTTGAATTCATTGAAATTTTTGTTTTTTATATTTTATGAAAAGAAAAATATTTTAATGAACTTACACAAAATACATTTAATATCTTGTTTGATGGTGAAATTAATTATACAAGTGGAATTAATTTTTATAAGTTTAGCCTCATTATTTAAACAAGTAGGAATTTATCTACTAACAAGTATTTCTTTTTTGTAATTTGCTATATTTTTCTCGTAGAATAATAAAATATATTCCCATTTGAATGTAAAATTATGGTTTTAATGTTCAACCGAATTATAAAGTAATAGAAATCGGGTACAAAATATTAATTATATTTTTTATGTATACTATCTAAAATAATGTGTATATCAAAGGCATTTAAAAATAGAAGAAAAATCTTGTTATTCTTTAAAAAAAATTAATTGGATAATATTTTTCTATAGAAAAAGTATGTTCTAATATATGAAGAGATATTCATTTCTTTGGCTTTTAGTTTTTAATAAAAATGTATTAGAAAGAATTTTGAATTTTTTTTAATTACATTAAAATTACCCAATCAAATTAGATGGATAATTATTATATTTTAAAACAAAATATAATCACTAAACTTACTAAAAAATATTTATTTCCAATGGCTGGCAGCAAGAAAAAAGTAAAAAAATATCATGTACTGAATTCGTAGCACGTGTTCTATAAGGGGGTAATTCCAAGAAAATTTATGAAATATTTTCTGTTAAGTTGGCATCCAGTAAAATATTTTTTAATTAGAGGATTTTTGGAAATTTTATTTGTCATGAATCATTGAATTCGAGGTATGTATCTCAAACAAATGATTTTGTTGTAATTTACCATTTTAATGGCTTGTGTTCGTGATCAGCCTAACTTCAAATTTTAATTGAGAAAAAAAAAGTTCGATCCTTGTTACTATTAAACTATGTTAGATAATTGCACATTTGGTTTCTGCATGTGCCTCTGTCGAGGTGAGGTGATTGTTCATTTTCAGATTTGCTCTTGATATAAAAAATATGATTTTCTTTTTAGGAAAATCTTTCCAGAAAATAATTAAATATGAATGCAAAAAGTAAAAATTTATTACAGCTATGAACTGCTTATATACAATTTCTAGTAAATTTGTTGGAAATATTCTATAAATTGCATGGTGAGCTCCAGTACGTACTTATTTTATTAAATAATACAAAAATGTAGTTTTTTTTAAATATTAAAGCAAATTATCTCTACTTTATCCCTCTTTGTAATTCCTTTATTTCACTTTCTTTTCAAAGTATTCAAGATTTAATCACGATTATGGTCAACCAAGATTAAGTCCCATTGTCTCTTTCTACAGTTCTGCATATTTACACCAAAACTACGTGGAGCTTTTGACCTCATCATCTTGTATATAATAAGTTGAGCATAATTCCACCGAGTCCATCCTCGCCATCAATCCTTATCTCTAGACGTCCAGACCTTCCTGGCATTTCGGTGAAAGAAAGGTGGGAGGTGGCGAAGATCTAAACATTCCACCTTCACATCATGCGTTCCCTTTTCCTAAACAACTCCAGGGGTGGTCTTCGCGAATCCAATTCCGACTGCAGCATCTGTTGCTGTGTGTTTGCAGAAGACATCCGTCCAGTTGCGGCAGGGGAGTCGGAAAAGACTCCTTGGGAATACACCCTGCTGACTCACGTGAAAGGAAGGAGTTGGAGGAAGGTGAGGAATGATTTATTAGCAGAAGATAACGCGGCGGACACATCCCTGCGGAGAGATAAATGGGAGGACCTAGAGGAAGGAGCCTGTGTTTAAAGTTATAAGATTGCAACTCGTAGCGCTTCCTTTTGAAAAATTTCGAATCAGTGCCGGTTTCGTCTGGAGCCATTTATGGGAAGACTTTCACTGTATTAATCAAATTTAGTTCTTCTAAAATAATTCTGTTTGGCTGGAGGATGTTCTGTGTCAATGCATCGTTTGGGAATGTGCATTTCCAAATTTTATTTTCAGCTAATTATCCAATATAGGAAAAACCATGTAATAATTAATATACTTTAAAACAGTTCAATAAAGAACAAACATCTTTGTGGTTTTTATTAATCCAACATTTATCAAAGTTAACAGTATAAATGGGGTTTATAAGTAATCTATCGAAACATAAAGTTAAAATTATTCATGATATTTTGAGGTTATACATCAGCAAGACTACCTTTTGAAATTCAAGCCGTCTTTTAAAATTGAATTTCTAGGAGGATACCATGATATGGTGATATGGGTTAGCCTATATTTAGGGTGCCCCCTTGATTCTTACCAAGTTATTTTATACATTTTATTTGGTTTCTTAGGTTTGCATATATAGTCTTCATTGAAATTTCTTAATATTTTGGCAGCCAACCTGCTTGCACAGTGTTCAGCGCAAACAGCAATGGTGCCAACCAAACATTGCCAAAGGTTCACCCTAAAATATAGTTTTACCGGTGATATGGTAAAAATTGATATGAGCAAATTATTAATTGACTTACTACTGACTTTTGGTAGGTGGAAAAAACATTGTCAAAATCAGCATTGGCTAGTGGCAATCATTTTAGTATGTACCTTATCAAAAACTTGCACCGTGATAAATTCATTCTTCTTCTTTTCAAAATAATCTTTGTTGGTCAATATATTTCTTGTTGAATTGTGCATTTGTTTCATGATGTAAAATGTTAATCAATAATTGATAAACATAATCGATTACACCATAATAACTCATTAGATTAGCCTATACTTTAGGGAGCCCCCTTGATTTTCTCCAAGTTGTGGTCGATGTTGATCGCCAAACAAAATCCAATCATTGTTCTTTGGGCAAAATCCAATCATATTCTGATTGCAACAAAACAATTGATTGTTCTGTGCCAAAAAAAATTGCCCATAAAATCGATAGCCAAACAAAAATCACCAAGTTTGCCAAAGGGGCACCCTTAAATATAGTTTTACCATTCAGTGATATTTCTACCTATGAGGAAAATCTGTTATTTTTCAAGAGTAAATTTACTTCTTCTTTTTAGTTATAATCCACCACTACTTGAATCAGCATTGCTTAATTATGGCAAAAGATTTTATGATGCCTTGTTGACCAAAGATTATTTGAGATAATGTTATCCTGGTTTGAAATTTTTTCCTCACTTAAATTTATATGAGTAAAATAATAGAATTTAATTTTGTTTTAAGAATAAAAATTCATGTTTATTTAAACATTAAATTCACATGATTTTTTTAAGTATACTATATACTTCCAAATAGCTCTATTGTTTTATTACTGAGAAATAAAAACAGGACATTCAACTTTGAACAAAAAGCAATGAATAAATTACTTATTTTTTTTCTCTTGTAATTTCCTTTAAAGGGATGGACCAAACCTGTTCAGTATTCAAATCATATCTCAAAACTTTTCTTTTACGATTTCTTCTTTTCCTTCTGAGAATTACTAGTAAATTTGAAATCCACCTTGTATTTTTATTTTTATTATCTATGCACCCTATGTAAATGTTCTTAGAAAAATACGGAAGAAAAAAAAATTTTTTTTTTGTGGGTGTCAGCGAGAAATGATATCAAAGCGTGTCTTTCGGGCTGGGTGAAACAGGCCTTTGTGATATTGGGTGTTAACTAACAAATGTTGACCTCGCATTTCGACAACAGTTACAGTGACTTCCTTTGATCTCATGAATATAAATTGGCACTCTTCCTTATCTGTTTGGCCATATCTTTGCAAATTTAATTTAATTAGCTGTTCAAATCAAAGAGTTATTTAACTCTGATAGCAAACAAATGCGACATGCGTATTCGTTTGGAAGGTTCATAGAATTTTTTTTTTCCTATGCATTTATTATTTTTTATTAAATTATTTTGAGTGATTTGTTTATTAATAAAAATATTTCTTCGTTGCAAAATAATTATTGAGTTATTTTTAAAATAAGAATTCAACCTAATATTTGGTTTTGAATAAATTGATGTAACTGATTGACTAAAAGAATATTTGAATCTTATGTAAGAGAGTTAAGTCTTTATATATTTGGCTATGATTAAAATAGCACAAACTGATATGATTGATGAACAAATGCTAAGTCTCATAAATAAGATTTGAATACGTTATCTAGTTTTGATTCAAATAGCTTAAATTGGTGTGTGTGCGTTAAGGATAATTTAACACAATAAATGCCTTATTTTTAGTTGTCTAATCTCAATTAAAGAAGTTATTGATCATAAATTTCACATGTTATCAATAGTATAACAAATTAGGATTTATAAATAAATTCAAGAATTGTCTTAATTACATTAAACCCCAATCTCTGAAAATTTAATAAATCACCACTGAAAAGAATGAGAACTAAAGAAAGGAAAATTCTAATTTATATTTGTATTCCCATCAATTTAAAATAATCTTATTATAAGGAATGATTCATTCAAAATAATTTTATAAAGAACTATATACTTAAGTCAACAAAACAATTTTTTTTTAGTTATTTAGTTTTGTTCTTTCAGAATATTTCCCAAAAAAACATCTTTTTTGTTGTTTAATACAAGTTCTTTATAAACATTCTTAGCAATTAAAAAACCCTTTTCAATTTTTAATATTAATCAAAACAGTATATTTATAAATCGAAGAATAAATATACCTTAAGTTGCGCATGCTTTGCTTTCAAAAGTAATAAATATTCAAAAATCAAATAGATATGAAATCGTCATAATTAAAAACCAAGGATTCTAAAATGTGTAATGAAATTATGAAAAAAAAAAATAGTATAAGTAAATGGAAAAAAAAAAAAGGAAAGCTGATAGAAATTTGTAAATTAAATTTCTGTACAGAATGAAATTATGAAAAAAAAAATAGTATAAGTAAATGGAAAAAAAAAAAAAAGGAAATCTGATAGAAATTTGTAAATTAAATTTCTGTACAGAAATGAATTTTTAGTAATTAAATAAATCTTTTCATAATTTATTTCAAATATTTATTTATTCATCTTAAAGAAAATAATCACGAAATGTCACTTGCTGAAAATGCGGTAAAATAAATACATTTTTATTATATTAACAAAATTATATGTAAAGCATCATTTCCATATTTTCTTTTTTGGTAGTGCATGTTAAAATATGTTCCATGAATAAAAATATCTTTAAAAAATCGATAATTTTTTACCAATCGATTATCTTATTCGATGTAATGTAGTAAATGGATCACAACACATTAATCGTGAGTTAAAGAATCAATATATAACAGCTTTGGGAGACAAGTTGCTAAGTAATGTTTGCCATCAATTGTTAAGAAATTGATTCACAACGACGTTACAGCTGTATCAATACATTGAATTGGAAATGAAGAGATAAAAAGCCAATTTGTGTTACAAAACTTTGCAGAATTTATGAAAAGCAGCCAAAGACCGTTGACACAGTAAATTAAGACAATATTGTTGTATGTTAATATTCTACTTTATGCCAGGTACTTAAAATATACATTGCTGATGAAAATTCAAATGAAGGGTTTCCTCACTTACTTTCAACCCTAATTTAGCACCATGTGATCACCATTTATTTGGACAAATTAAAACAATTTCTCCAGTCAACTTTTTAGAACCGATAATAAATTTAAGTCGTCTAATATATGAGAAGAATAAATTCTATAAATAATAAATTCTTTTTTCAAATTTTTATGAAAAAAGGATTTTAAGGTTCTTATGAGAAATCCTTATTAGAATGCTGATGTAAAAATAACAAAATGCAACATGTTTTTACTTTCTAACTATCATTAAATATTTTTCAAAGTTTTAAAGCTTTTTGAAATAATTAGACTCTAAAAAATTTATACGACATTTATGCCTCGATTAATCAACAAGTTGTTTACCTTTTTAACTTAAGGATGCTTAAAATAGAAGAATTTTATTTTTTACTGTGTACTTTATCAGTAGAAAAAAAAAAAAAAGCTCAATCTTAAACCATAAAATTAAAGCAATCCTTCATAACAAATAGTTTTAAGCAAAAACAAAAAAAATTCAACAAATTATTTTACTTCTTAAAAGGAAAAAAATGGTTATAAAAATGATAAATATACTGCTCTTTGGAACTTATTATTTTAAATTACATATAAATACACTACCAAGTACTTAAAGAAAAAGATCTACTTCAGAATAAGATATTACAATATTCATAAATTCGTTTTGTCATTTCAGTGATGTAGTAGGATTTAATTTAATAAGTTAATGCTAAATCATTATTAATTTTCTCAGACTTTTCATAAAGCTTTATAATTAAAGTCACCCTAATTTTTATGATTCATAATTTACTTTAATTATTCAGCAATAAATAATTCCTATCATATGCGTTGATTCCATTTCGACTATTTTTTTTCTTCAACAGAAAAACTAAGATTCATCATAATTATTTTCAAAAAATATCACTTGAGCCGCCGAATAACAATAAATTTCTCGTCTGCGTCTAACATAATTGGTCCCGAGATGTTTACTGGCAATTAATCTTTCCGGAATGGCAACATCTTTGCCAATGGTCTCGTTCTTTCTTCTCTAATTGCTATTATTTAAGAACGAACTCTACCTATTTTGGAAATGAAACATAAACAAAATTCAGGTTTTAATGATGGAATTATTTCTCATTTGTTGAGTTAATTACTGCTATTTTAACTACGGATTTAAATTTGAATTTAATATATTCATTTAAGAAAGTGATTTAAAAAAAATCAAGGTTTAATGGAAATATTCTAAATGTTAAAGTTGAATATTTTCTGGAGAAGAATTATTAACGCATTTTTAATGTTCAAAATTCGCGCATTAATTGAATTGTGGCACATTCTATTAATTCCTTGCAATTTTATCAAATTGAATGTAATTTGCGACTTCCACTGAATAAATGTTCTCCTGTTTTGAAGTGACAACTTTGCAATTAGCACCCACGAAAAGCAATTAGCCCAATATTATTTCCTTTCCCCGTAATTTGCTTTTAAACCAGACATTTATCTAGTTAAATAATTTTATTCACGCGTCAAAGCTAATAAGTTGTCAGCTGGCAGCGCCCCAAGCAACACAGCACATTCCGAGTTCATTGTTAAAAGGGTTTTTGAGTTTAGTTGTTTAAAATTAAATGCGCAGGCAATGGGACACTAGGAGAAATGGGCTGTTAATTGAAAACAACGCAACTGAGAACTTAAGTGGGGAAACTGTTTAAAACAATTATTGTAAAATGTTAGACTGCTAAGCCCATTTCAAATTTATTTTATTCAATTGATATTGTAAGTTATGGAATAGTAGAACTACTTCAGATAAAGATCGGAAAATTTATCAGAAGAATTTCAACTATTGCAACAGTAAACAAAACAATATAGTATAAGTGTTTTGCTTACTGCTGCAATAGTTGAAATGCTTTTGATAAATTGCAACTATTGCAACAGTTTGCTAATGAATAGAAACCGCAAAAAGTATAAAATGATTTTATTAAAATTCATTTATCGTAATAATAATTCAGAAGAAAATATACATATACAAAAGCATTTTTTTAAATCAAACCCTGCATCTTGATATAATTTAATTAAAATAACTTGCTTCTGAGTATCTCAAGTTTTTACATCTATAGAGAATTATATTTCTTTGCTATAATGAATAATATTGAAAATTATATTAGTTTCTTCCGTATTACTTCCATTACCTTGTTGTAAAATGCCTGTTGCTTAAGAAAAAATGTGCCCTCTAGTGTCAAAATTATTATTAAAGAAGACAGCTAATGATGTCTCAAGTTTTAGGTCTCTTTATTGTTGAGCAAACAAATTTAAGCTCAATTAAAAGATGTGCTTTTACTATGAGAATATTTAACAAAGTTATGAATTCTGAATTAATTAGTTTTAAACATTCTATATATACAATTTCACTCTTCTCATACAACAATTGCTTAAATCTCATTGTCTTTAATCCTTAATTAAAAGATACATGTAGAAATCTTTTGATTTTACTTACATTCTCAACCTTCAAGACAGTAATTAAGAAATGGTTGCATCCGTTCCAAAATTATTAAAATTTTTCTGGTAGATATAAGATTTAAACATTTATTGAAAAACTATGTCGTTTCATAGATTCAGATAAATTTCATTTCCACAATAAGAAAGGATATTTTAGTTTTTCAAGAACATACTTTAAAGAAAAAAGCTATAAGTTTTCGTTATATTACAACATTCCAAACGTAATTACATAAAATTCCCCAAACCAAATTCTAATGCTATCGATTTCAAAAATATAATCACGTCAGTAAGAATTTCTTTTCTCTTCTAATTAATAATAATGATTTTACAGGAATCAAAAAACAAAAAATAGTACTTTAATATGATACAGATACATTGACTAAAGTAAAGGAAAGAACTAGCAAAATATGAAATATTTCACAATATCTTTCTAGGAAATTTGTCTAGTAATTGTTTTTCAAAAGAATGGTAATACTAAAAAAAGAAAGTCAAATCTGTTATTACTTAGAGGTCTTCATTGTAATTATTGCTTCAACTTGATTTTCTGAATAAATATGAGAAGTAATTAAGTTGTTGTTAATTATAACACTTGGCGAAGCCGTACCCGCCCGTCAGGACTGGACGAATGAAGTCAGAAAGAGTGTCTTCCGTTTTTTGAACAGAGCATCCCCTCACCCGGCTGTAAGTAACACTTGGCTCATAGATGGTAGCACCATCTGTATCTTCAAATTTAGAGATAGGAAGTCAGAGAATACTCAAGATCTGGCTTCTAACCTCCCTAGAGGTATTAATTTGGAATGGGAACCTGGAGGACATTGCAACCACGACATATTTTACGTACCCCAGTCGTCATTAGTGAACACGACGGATCTTCGTTTAAGCCGGGATTTAAACTCATTACCTTCCGATAATAAGAACGACACTCTAACCAACCAGGACATCGCGAACTGGAAGTAATTATGAAGCGTCTTTGTATAAGAAAATGACTGCAGATTAATTTGTTTTTATAACTTCGTTTTTGTAAAATTTTCATATACTTTTTTTTTAGACTACTTAAAGTAACGCATGGGGGTGTTTAATATTTTTAACGCTATTTTGATACGCGAGTAAGAAAATTACGTTAATTTTTTTACTGTTTGGCTTGTAGTTAGAAAACATTTATGACAAAAAGATATGAGCCAAGTTTTGTTGAAATTTACTCGCCATAATCACGATGGATAATCTATACACTTCTTTATAAATGGGATTAAAGAAGTTAGTTCTAAACTATTTTTTCTGTAACGCGTCACGAAATAAGGTAGATTCATCTATATTTCTAAAATCTTTGACTTCGTAAATGTGTAAGTTGAAAGAAAAGAAATTCACCACTTGATCACTTCAATTTAATGGATATAAGAAATGGTCAAATTTTAAAGAAAATTCGAAATCATTTTGAATACCTGTGCATGTTCAGTCTTGTTGATAACATTGCTCAGTTAGAATTGTCTACAAAAATAAAATACCTTAAAACAAAAATTTAAAAGTAGCATGACAGAGTTTCATGAACAAATGGAAGGTATATCGCTTATAAGAAAAAAAAATTACTCATTGAAGCATATTTTTATTCTTAAGAGTGTAACCAATGGTTTCTAGGCAACAATAAGAAGCTTAATGTTAATATCAGACTTTAATTAAGAATTCTTTTAGTATTGTTAAAATTAGATTACATTAAGAAGCTTAAAATTAATTAGTATTAAATGGAATTAAGAAGTTTATTATTACTTAAAAGCCACTCTGCATTAAATCAAAATTAGAAACATTTTTTACTGAAATTTCTATCTACTAAAACATTTACAAACTTATGAGACATGCATTTTAAATTAAATGTTTGTTGCCTTTCTATAAAGGGTAATATTTCAATGTGAGTAAATTCCTTTTAATGTAATTTTTTTGACAACTTATTAGTTTTGTTCTTTGTATTTTAATATTTCAGTTCTTTTTTTATCTGATGAAAATAATATTCCCAATTTTTAGCCATAATGTATATACTTTCTCTTAATTAGCAGATAATATTTATTGATGTACACGTATTGCTTATTAATTAAATAAGACACAATTTTTAACTCACATGTGATAAAAGCATTTCTCTATTCGTAAAGACTAGTAATTAAGTTGGGGCGTGACTCCTTAGATCTCTAAAATAAGAAGAAAAAGGGACATAAAACAAAATGTGTCTTGGGGAAAAACGACGGAAAAGATTCTCCGAATTAAAATTCACGCTAAGGTTCAACGTCAAGGATTAGAAAACAGACGACAACGTGACAGATGGACGATATCGATTCTTCTTCAGAGCAAGAAACGGCTCAATCGATGTGGGTAATTTGCATCGAAACGAAGTCGAAGAACATCAGCTTAAAGCATTTCCAAAAGCCTTTCCCGCTTAAAATATCCCTATTTCTTAAAAGAAAATAGTTCTTGATGGTGGAAAGTTCTCAGTGTGAAACTACCATATGGTGTCGATGCCTCGGTCTTTTCTACTTTTCCCTAAAGAGGAAATGGGGAAAAAAATTATCTTTGATTCCCTTTTGAGAAAAAGGAATATTTTTTACGTCTTTGAAAAAGAGATCGTTCTTTTGAGTACTTAATCGTCATTTTTTCCATTTTATTTGAAAGGGAGACATTTTAAATGATAATAAAGTTGAGTTGTCGGGCGGCTGAATGTAATTATAATTTACTTGATCATTCCTTAGAAGAATAACCAAGTTCATTAAGTTTAGAATTAAAATGGGGGTCAACTAAGCGATTTATTAAAGCGAATTATATGTATTCTTTTATAATAAAGTGTGAGGAAATTGTGAAAAAAAAATCTCAGGGAAAAAAGAACTTTCTATACAAAGAATAACAAAAGAAAAGATAATGAAAAAAAAAATTTAATTAAATATGAAAGAAATTTTAATAAGAATTAATTTTTGTTTTTTAATTAGAAATATAAAGAATCTGTTAAAATTTTTCTTATTTGTCTGGTAATATTCATCGATATTCTATTCATGGAAATGCTTAAATGAATTTTTTAATTTGAAAGGAGAATTGTTCAATTTTTTTTTTCATGATATAGTTTTCCATAAATTTTTATAAATAATGAGTATTGCATTTGGAACTTAAATATTAACTTTTGGTTAATTGTACATTTTTTAATCCTCCATTCCGATAAAAAAAAGGTATTATTTACCAACAAAGTATTGAATGTTTTGCATTTTAGCTGAGAAGGATTCATTTCTACATTTGTTCATTGAAACGAATTTGATCAAGTGATAAATTCAAAGATAGTTTCACTTTTTACCGCTAGATGTCGTAGCACTTAACTATATTTGCATGTGGCTAGAATTTGCATAATTTAATATTTTCACCATAAATTACTGTCCAGATTTATTTTAATGGTGCTTATCACAGATTATTGTCTAGAATTCTTGAAAGAATTTTTCTCAATCTAACCAAAGAGTATGAGCCAAGAAATGAAATTTCTGAGTCTCACAGTCCTTGGTTAATGATTATGAGTCACAGTTGTTTCACAAAAATCAATCGAAACTTGGTTTTTTTTATTATCACGTATATATATTTGTATGTGGTATTATGTACAATAACTTAGAATTAATTAAATATTGACTCATCAATATCGATTGCGTGGTTTTGTTCTAAACCCATTTTTAAATTTAGATACAACGCAAATTCTTTCAACAAACTTCGGTAGTTTTAGTTTCAAATAAATTAAATTTAATTTCTTTTTATTAAACTACATTTATAGTCAACATGTCTGATCAAAATTAAGTTTTGAAGCAAAAATTATTTGTTTTAACCATTTTATTATATTTTACTTTAGTATAAAATATAATTTAACTTATGTACATGGCCACAAAATTAAGTTGAAATATACAAAAGTGTGGAAACAAATTATTCAAAATCTTCAAATTAATTTCAGATTAAACAAAGCTTTCAAAAACTCTTAATTGCCCAAAACTTTTTTCATATTTTCACCATTAACTTTTTTCTTAAAAAAGAAATTCAAGCGTAACAATCGCCACTGAAGATAACTGCGTCACAACCCATTATCACGAAAATAATATTTAATGAGACAGTCTGCAAAAGTTTTCAAACAATTTATTTTTTGAAGTAAAAATTGCAATTAAAATATTTTAATGTTTCTGAATAAGGCAAAAGCTAAATAAAATGAGCAGATTTTCAATTTAGAAGATTTTAATCTCCCATCCTTGTTCTACAGCCTTTCTCTTCTATTGTGGGTAAACAAGTTTTTATTTTAACTTCTGATTTAGTTGTAAGTTTTTTTTAAAAACATTTTAAGATTAAGGTTTTATTTCAACTGGAGTTGTTCAGTGAAAAATATAAATTATGATTCTAATTCTAGGAGTTTAAGCATTTATTTTGCTTCGCTTATTTATAATTGGTGAGTTATGGATGTAAAAATTAGTACATCAACACATCAAACTCACGAATTACAGTCGTAGCTGACTTCTTTTAATAATAACAATATTATATTTTTAGAAATTTTTGTTACGTTTCTTTAATGTAAAATGTGTCATAAGGTCATTAGTATTTTAATAATAATTTAATGTACAAAAGTAAATTACTCATTGTTAAAATTTTAAATTCTATTTTAAAAAATTAGAATCCGTTTAGTATAAAGAACATATAATTCCGTTGAATAGCATGATTTTTCTAAATATTTGTTAGTAAGTTTCTTCTGAATTTAACAATAAAATGTTTTATTTTATTTTATTTTCAAAGGAATATAATTAATTAGTTACCACATGTATTATAAGAGCCGGCCAATGGCTGAGTGGTTAGCGTTCAGGCTGTTGGTTCTGGGTTCGAAACCCGGTTTGAGCATGGACGTTTCCTTTCTTTCTATCTCTCTGTATTTCTTTGTCCTTTCGTCTGAGATGATGGATGAATGTGGCCCATCCTATAGACAGGTATGTGGGGGAGTTACGTAGGTAATGCTACTCGCCTTCGTGACTTGGTTCACAGGTGCCCACCGGGTAACGCTAAATGTAGCAGTTTCCGACCCTGTTGTGATGTAGGATTAATCACCTAGTACCCGATGTTAGAAAAAATTAAAAAACATAAAACATGTATTATAAGACTAAATATAAGGGGCATTATGCAAAGGATAGCTTAGATGCAGATATCTGTTTTATAGTTGAATATCAAAGACGTACCGTCTTCCAAGAGGATTTTTCTCTTAAAAAACACCATAAGAAGAAGCAAAAGCATTATGGTGTTTCATAGAAGCAATAATACAAACACTAAAATTCACAGAAAAGTATACCGGAAGGATTCTCCATCGAGAAACTCCATCTTGTTGTGGATAAAAAAATATATAGAAACTTGAAGCGACTTACGTTCTTGAAAAAGTGGTGTTGAGTTAAGTGTGTGAGAGAAACATTCTTATACAGTCCTTGGAAATCAGTGAGATCAAGCA
This sequence comes from Latrodectus geometricus, assembly GCA_026290005.1. NCBI lineage: Eukaryota > Metazoa > Arthropoda > Arachnida > Araneae > Theridiidae > Latrodectus > Latrodectus geometricus. The sequence continues at coordinate 967,107 of JAPDSC010016603.1, read as the reverse complement.
AGAGAACTGAACACCAAAGCTCAAATCGTTCAAACCTTGGAAAACTGGATGATGAGCATAGCAAGATAATTTTTCAAGTGGCATGTTAAAAAGAATATGGGATGGTGCAGAATTTCTTAATCTCATAGTGTTCAACGATGAAACTTGCTTCCAGCTTTCTGGCACAATAAATCGTCCCAATGTGTGCCCAATGTCTGTAAACATCCTGGAATATTGACTTCTTAACTTATTTCAACGAATAATAAGCTGATACATACATTTGTTATTTACTTAGGTATGTAATAAAGTTTCATATTTCCACAACTCAAAGCGCTTCAGCCACATGCCTTTTTGCAACAAAATGGTATCTAACTTCAATAGGGATTCATCGTTCGTAGTTCTGTAAATTACCATTTCCTAGAAATATAGATTAGGGAAGTTGGACAAATTTTTTAGCCTCCCAAATCACCTGAAATAAAGCCACTGGATTTTTCCCTTTGGGTATTCTCAAAAATGGTATCAGTTAAAAGAAGAAAGCATCAAATGTTGATAATTTAAAGGTCAGACTCTTCAATTAGACACTGTGAAGAAAAACGAGTTTGTTTGTATTTGACACAAAATTGATTACCATCTTGATTTTGCACCATGCGACGAGAGACACACATGTGGAAATTCATTGATACGATAAGACCAGGGAAATTTCGAAACTCTCAACAAGATAAATTTCTCAGCAGTAAATTCAAAACTAATAGGAAACTTACAAATTATATTTAGTCTCATGAAGTCTCACTAATACGAAGTGATAAGTTATCAAAAAAAGAGTTATTACGATAAATATTGTTAAATCTATAATTAAAACTTTATTTTAATTAGAGTTAACAACATTTGTCGTAATGTCTTGAACAACAACTGACATCGATTGTTTTAGAGTTAAAGTGACATTTGATGCAAAATGTGCAGAAAATACATATTGTAACAGAAAGACTTAAGACTTCGGTTTCATGAGCATTGGAAATTAATGAAACTCCATCTATTTGGTATTCGCACATCAAATAAAAGTTTCCTAATAAAATCCTTGAATTGTGAAGACATGATATAAATTTTTTAACGAAATGAACTATATGGGTATTAAAACAGATATTTACCTACTTTATTTTCGAACTAGAAGAAATCGTTTTCATTTTTCATCGTCTTTATACCCATAAAGAGAATTCTTCCGTAAACACATTCTTCGTTTCCAGGAGAATTTGATCTCACTATTATTTTGCGTTGGGCCCCAACATCTCACGAAGAAGACATCAAAGGCGTGATTCTTTACCATTCCATGGCGACGAAGTTTCTCAACTCCGTTAATATGGTCGGTCCGTGCCATCGAAAAGCGCGAACCCTCATTTGCTTAGTCTTTGGAAGGAAAATTTCAGCCTCCCGAGCCCACTAGAAAAGCGGGAAAACAGGAATATGAAATGAGCTCCCGGTGCACCTTTCTTGCAGAATGATGCTAATTGCCTCCTGAAAGCCCATTATTTCTCCCGTTCTCTTTGCACGAAAACCGACTAGCACTCCACTCAGTCGGAGGGATTTGCCTTGAATATCCGCAGAAAGGAACTAGAAGATAGAAAAGTTGGAAGTGCCCTGATTTGGATGTTTTCTGAGTTCTAGTAAGGTAAATTTAAGTCAAGAGCACATTTGCTATCTTTTTAATAAAATTTTATCTACTAGCTTACATTCTTTGAAGAATGGAAAGAGGTAGAATTAGAACGATTTAAACCTTAACTTTTGAAAGCTTAAAAAATTGATGAGAATGTAGTTATTAATTTCAGATGTTAGCACAATAACATCTTAAATTCATCATGAAATGAAAACAGAGCAAAATATACCGAATGATGGACATTATTTAGTGCTACCAATTTTAACTTAAATTCAGATTATTCATTAATCTAAATTCAGATAGTTAAATTAATGCTACTTTAATTATGTTAATGACCAATTTTATAGATAGTATAGCCCTTTAAAGCATTTTTAAATCTTTTTCATATGTTTCTTTAGTAAAAACTTTCTTAGATCCTAAATCAAAACATTTGTAGAATATTCATTGCTTTGACTTAAAAGATATTTACCCCAGTTCGGTAATAATATTAATGATTTCTGAAATAAATGGAAACTATATTTGTATCATAATCATATACAGGATATTTCAGATGTTGTTTAAATCATTTTAAGGTATCCTTATTCAAATTTGGTACTTTAAATGGCATTTTTAGAGGTATTTGGCAATATTATGTTTGTTCTAGTCCTACATATTATATTTAAGACTGTAAAGACATGTTTGTTTCAGTTTGGCAACTTTATTGATGATTTAAGAAGTATCTTGAACAATCATCTACAATCTATTGTCACAAGTTTTAATAAGGATAGTCCATTAAAAGATTTAAAGACTTAAAAGATGCACACTGGAAAACAAGACAAAAAAAAATTACTTAATATTTTTGATTGAAGAAAAATATAGTAGAAGGCGAATTCTTTTTCTTTCTTTAATTCTGCCATTTAAAAAATATAAAATAAATGGTAAAACAGTTAAATTATAAACTTATAGAGTATATATCTATAAACAAATTGATTTTATCGTTAATTTTTATTTCACTCCATTCATCTGTCATATTACTTTAAAACAACGAATTTTTGCTAGATTGATATTTAAAATCAGTTAATCGTCATTTAGAAATATTCCAATTTCTGTTATGAGCTTTTGAATGGAATCATTTTTTATTACAATATTCCAATTTTGCATCCATTTTTCTGACAATATTTTAAAATTCAATTAATTTTCTCTCTAAAAAGATATAAATGTGATACTAATTTATTCAAAATTGCGCTTTAAAGTAATATGCTGCGTTAAATGAATTAAAAAGGTGCAATCAATAAATTCAATAATATCAGTAATGAAAAACTTATGATTAAAACAATAAAATCACTGTTAATAAATTTGTGTTGTCGTACAATACATCTGTAAAAGAAAGTCCCAGTCGATTAAAAAATGCTAATAACACTAACTGATTCTTTCTTTTTTACATTTTATATCAGTAACGTAAACAAAGGAATATTCATGCTTTCGGTTCGAAAATCAGTTGAATAAATTAGTTTAAAAAAAAAAAAAAAACTTTATTTGGTTTTTTACTTCTATATATTCTAAGTTTTAAATTAAGAAAAAATTGAATAATATATTATAATTGAAATTATCTCCACATTAGTTTCTTTTATATTTTATTTGACATAATAATGATATTTCCCGAGAAATAAAATTGTTTAGTTTACTTCGTTATCCCTTATGGTAAAATTATGTTATATATAAATGCCAGGAAAAAGAAATACAAATATATGTCCCTTTTCTTATGTTTAATAGCTGCACATAATAGTATAAATACATATATATATAAAGTTTTTAGAATGCAAAATTATTGATTTCCATATAAACTTATATTCATATTTAAAAACACTTATATTCATATTTTATTATTTAAATGATTTTCTATGAAAAGTAAATGTATATATCCTATTTACTTTTTATAGTAACATATTTAAAACACAAATTTATATTACATTATAAAATCAATTTATATTATAATTAAAACACAAAATCTTATAAGGAATAGGAATAAAATCATTATATGAAGAAAAAAAAAACAATTCAATAATTCCTAAAAGTTATTATAATAAATATTTACTTTTCTTAATAAAATATTTCAAATACAAATGCGTATGTTGAATAGAATAGGAAAAAACTAGTTTGTTTAATAAGTAATCAAAAATTCAATTCAATTATTAATAGAAAAAGGCATGCATCGGCCGGGAATCGAACCCGGGCCGCCCGCGTGGCAGGCGAGCATTCTACCACTGAACCACCGATGCTCAATAAGTGGGGAAACTAAAACTAATTTTTTTTACGTTTTCTTGGGCAATAAACTTATCTTTTCTTGTGGAATCGGAATTGAATTTTTCTCAAGTTGACCTCTGTTTTTTCTTCAACTGTAATTTAAAAATTTAAAAAGGAATAAATTTTACAATCAATAATTTTTCTTTACTTATTGGTATAATGACAAGAATTATTAATTCAATTTTGATTAAAAACTTTTTCTTAAAGAAAATAATGACCTTTATTATCATAGCTTAAGTCTTACTTGTAATATTAAAACTTTATTAAAAAATTTTAGTTCAGGAATTTATTTCATCTGACACGAAAACTGCAATGTCAATCTCGTCATTTCTTTAGTGATTGGCTACTTTAGAACTTGTCACATCATAAATCTCTGTCAATCACCTATATGCTCCTTAGAATTATAATACATCCAGGAAATTGTTCAGTATGTCAAATTATCCAAGGGAAAAAAATAGGAAAATTTACTCCAAAATAATTTCCAGATTATTATTAAATAATTCCTAGTTAATATAAATAAATCTTCACTGATTATATAAAAATATTTGAGATTAACTTAAAATTTAGAAATAATAATCCTATTTAAAAAACCGTTCTCAGCTTCTGTTTGTTTATTAATAACCAGACATCAGACATTTTTGATTACATAAACTATTTAAAAGAGAAAATTCAAATATAGAAGTTCCTTACCATAATAATTTTAATATGCCACGCCAGACAATTTTCCTTTTAATGAAAATAAATAAAATTTTCATCTACAATTAATATTTTCTTTTGAGATTCTAACAGAATTTTCTGGTTATGACTTCTTTTTCCAGACGCAGCGCCAGACGATACTTGTTGATGTCGCCGTTCGATTTTATGTCATTAACGAAGTTCTAAAACTAATTCAACAGCACACTTATGACTTTTCGATATTAATCTCTTCGAAAGTTTTTTCCACTTTTACTTTCCCAACCATGTATTTGTGGGGGAGTACAAAATGACGTAAACTCAGTTTTCTTTCGCTTAATTTTTGTTTTCTGGAACACTTGTTATATTTCATTCTCTATAATGTCGTTAACTGTTCGTTTATAATGATGTCAAAAAATTAAAAATGTTTTTTGAAATATTTTATGCAATTATTTTATGAATTTATTGCACTTAAAATTCCAGTAAATAATAATGATTGTGTGATTTCTGCTTCATAAACTTTAATCTAGAAATAATCTATATAAAATTAGAGAATCTTAAATAAGTATATCTAATAAGATTAAGAAATAGGGAAATAAATTATAACTACTCAATTATTCAGTTCGATCAGCAGATAAGAACTTTGATCTAATTTAACTCCTAAAAATTGTCTAATTGATCAAGGATTTGTAGTGATTAAACAGATGTAACTGAACACCCTTTTTATAAAATTTTATGCAGTATATTATGTTTTTGGATAAAAGTATCAGCTCAGATATCAACTTTAACCAAAAGAGACACTTGATAGAGAAACAAACTTCTGTAAAATAATGCAATCATATGAAAATAATATCAAGAAATACTTGCTATAAGTTAATTCAACCATGAAAATTATTCGTTATATTTGTTTGAAAGCCTTTCATTGTAATGTTAATTAGGAACTGGATATTGCATCAAAAAATGTAAATATCAATGTATTTAAAACAATCTATTGGAATAATGAGGGAAAAAATCAGTAAGAATCAACTGAGTGTAAATCAAACTCCAGTATCAGCATGTCAGTGGATCTGCTAATACCGATATAAATAACAATTGTAAAAATCTAAATGAATCAACAAATATTCGCAAAATGCAATTAATAGCCTCTGTTTGCTGAGAAGTTGCTTTTGACTACAAGATTCAAATGTATTCGATTTGGAATTCTTTATGAACCCTTTAATATGATGCTGAAACTACACCCTTGCCTTTAATTCGTATTTATATTTTGGTGTTACTAATTACATTCATTCTCTTATTTTTGTCTATGAAACCAAGTAATTATTATTACTTTGTCTAAGGGGTGCATGACATCGAGTTGTTTCTCGAAAATAAGACGCAATGAACAACGATTCTCAACGATAATTCTGGAAAAGGACTTTAAGGAAAGATTAAATGTTTTTGCAGAACAAATCAATTTTCGTTATTATTCATATTTTTCAAAGTAAAATAACTATTGTTCGATTTCTTTCTGAATGTTTCTTATATTTGTCTTTTTAGAATATCTATATTTTAAAGGTTAATATGCTGGAGAACATTATTAGTACTAAATATTGACTATATTATATTTTGAATACTGTTATATTGACAATTCAATCATGTCAAAATCCCAGACATTGAGCTACTAATGTATAATTTACCATGCAAATGGTGCCACTTTATGGCATCAATAAATGATAAAATACCATTTTTTTTAAGAACCGAAAAAATGGAAACGAGATGATTGGGTGTTTGTTCTTGAGAAATATGATCAAGAAAATGTTTTCAATCTAGCTATTTATTTCGTTGAGTACTTAATTATCAAAATTTTTGTTCCTTTTGAAACTGGAAATTATTGTTATTTATTATCTGCCATAACTCGTTGTGAAAGTCACATAAATTCTAGTATCTTAGTCTAGTCACTTAATTAATACAATAGAAATTTTTTTTTGCTGAAATCAAAAAATCTTTTTTTTGATAAAACTCTTTTCACATAGAAAGCGGCTGTTGGTGATACCTTTCTGAATGTCCACTACCATCTTATTAACGGGAGTTTATCTTAAATACAGGCCTCTTTGGGGGAGATAACGGGGGAGGGAACAGTTCAGTCTCAACGTTGTATCGATTTTGTGAGACTTGAGCAAAAGCATCTTCCTTCCACTATATGCCTCGTTTTGAAGTCACCGCAAGAGCCGAATCGGATGTGTAGTGCTATTGATTGAATACATGTGGTCCTTTCGATTAACTGTAACTTTGTCTCCCTAGACGATAAAAAAAAAAGTAATGGGAAATCTTCCTAGAGTCGTGTTGAAATCCCCGATTTCCTTACTCTATCTAAAGGGAGGGTTGTGTACTCGGGAATCGGAGATGTTCGATTTCTGTGCCAAAGGAATTTTATAGGATTTTAGTGGAAGTGAGATGTCAATAACACACAGCAAATTGCTGACAGTAAATAAAGCAATCAATACGTCGGATGGGGTTACTGGAGTTAAGAAACTGGTAAAAGAAAAAAATGGTAAAAATGCGAAAAAAATCTTCTCGCATAATAGCTTGTAATAAGGCTAATACTCAAGTCATTATATAGATTGATCTTAATGTATGTGTTATAAAATATAATAGAATATCCATTCATTTAAATAAAAATACTGTGAGTTCTAGTTTAACATCATAATATATTTTTATTTATTTTTTTTTTCAAATATTACAACTTCATTGATATTCCTAGAATTTATGTCATTGGCATAGTAATGCATACTTTGTTATTCTATTCCAATAATTATACTACGAATAATAATGATTCTATTTTTAAATCGGCCAAAAATCTTTCTACATAGATTTATAAAAATCATTATGTTTTATTTTTTAAAGTAGTGTTGTATTTATAGCAGGGTTAGCTTTAGTATCGCATATGATATGCCTTCACATACCGAATGCAATAAGAAAAATAAATTATAATGAAAATAATTAAAAATTGCATTTTTTATTTAATTTATTACTGAAGTTTTTATAATTTTATTAATTAATAACTGTTACTATATTTTCCTGCAATATAGTTTACTTCTATTGAAAAAAGAAAAAATATAAATATTTGACCTTAATATTTTTAATTATAATAGCTTAATATTTTTGAGTGATACGTATATACACTCTAATACTAAGCTTCATTTTCTGGAATAAAATTATTTAATATTTTTTTCATTTAAACATAATTGAAGTAGAGTTATTTTTGAAATTATTATACTTTAGATCATGGCATCATTTAGCATTTCGACTCTAACGAAGTGAAATAAAAGTTCTGTGTAAAGTAATTTAAAAATAAAACTTTAAATTGTTCTTGCCGATTAAAATTTAACCATGAAGTGGTTAATTATCTTTTGTTTACCTTTATTTTTCTATTTTACAGTTAACGTGCGAAGGGCTTGAACTAAAGTGAAATGACGCATCGAATACTTTCGTGTTTTAGAAATGATTCGAACAAAATTCACTTAGACAAATTTTTGGTTTCGAGTCAATACCGCTAGGTCATCAGTCGAACTGTTTATCATGGGTTCGAAATCATTTGTCAATGGTAAACGGCTTGTATCAATGGCTTTAAATGAATTTGAACTAGCTTGTTGAACCATTGTCTTGGCATTCGTGGTAGAATCAATGTTCTACTAACTTTTCCATAAGTTCAGTCTTCATGCTCAATGCAGACGATGCCCAAAATAAATTATCAGGTGTCGCAAAAGCTATTTGATTATTTATAAAGGTCTTGTATCAACATACACGTAGCTCATATCTTTTGGAAATCGTTTGGGAACCATAATCATGGATTTTGCATATGAATCGATCTTTCCCAGACGCATTCATCTCAATATTTTGGAATGGTATTATATGAACCCGCTGTTTCATCGCCTAAACACCCCCAAATTGAATGACCTTTCTCCGAAGTCAATAGACCATAGTTAAATTGCAACAGTAGAAATGTCGAAATTATCAAATCAACATGAACAAATTTGAAAAATAATAAAGAGATATAGATATAAAGCAGTTCCTGAACTAAATAAACAATAACTTCATAATTAAATATAAGACATAAATACATATAAAAAATATATTAACAGCTATTACGTAACACGTTATTTACAAATACATATAAAAAATATATTAACAGCTATTACGTAACACGTTATTTACAAATACATATAAAAAATATATTAACAGCTATTACGTAACACGTTATTTACATTCACAGTTCCAATAATTTGCCATTTATAACGGTTCTTTCATATAGAGGACTGCATATAATTTCATTTCAATATAACAAACGTAATTCTCAATTTATATTATTCACGTCTCGAAATATTAAATTTTTAAGCTATAATGATGTAAAAAAAAAAAAAAAAAAAAAAATCAATATTGAACAAAAGTTTGTGGAGGAGAAATTACTTTGAAAACTCAATACTGTTCTTCAAGTATTTGTATGCAGGCACTGTACATATTCTTCTCTTTAATTCATTGCAAAAATAGAGTCCACAAATGAAAAATAATAGCATTGCCTTAAGTTATCAATTCTGGTCATGAACAAGTATACAATGTAAGACTGATTCGTATATAAAGGAGAAAAGAGCTTATATATATATTTAGCTCTCTACTTCATTAAATCAATTATAGTAATTCAGCCAATTTTGTAAGTTCTTCACTTTTTCCTTCAAAGTACGTTCTCTAAGCTTTATTTATCAAAGTTTAAGTCAAATACCTTCGAGGGTTTTATTAAAAACAGCAATAAAAACATTATTCATATTTCTATTAAGGCAATATTTGATTTTGTCAATAAAATTTACTATTTATTATGTGTGTAAATTTTTCATAAATATTTATGCTTCATAGTTATTGAACTACCAAAGAATTAACCTTAAACTTTTAGTTAGTTCATAAACTTATTGAACTAACAAAGCCTTTAATTTAAAATAGTTTTTTTTTAATTTAGTTAAGTAAAAAATTACTCAAAATTTATTGTATTCAATTTTAATGAAGATAATAAAAGGTATATGATATACGTATGATTATGTAAAAGAAGTACCATATATATAGGAAAGCAAAAAGATTTATGGATAATTATATAAAAGTACTCATGAAAAATCCATAAATATTAGAGAGAGAAGCTACACAGTATGTATATAAATTTTAAAGCTTAAAGATGGCTACCTCCAGTGTAACATCGGTGGTTCAGTGGTAGAATGCTCGCCTGCCACGCGGGCGGCCCGGGTTCGATTCCCGGCCGATGCATTTTTTCGTTAAAGTTGATTTTATATATTTTTGTGGGATTGTAGTTTTTATCATATGAAATACTCATAGGTATCTGCAAACAACTTTTCACGAAAATTACATTTATTATGTATAAAAATCAAAATAATTAATACTATATCTTTATTTTTTTGATACTTATAATTATGTATTTTGCTTTTTCGCCAGTATTCTATGAAAAAATCAGAACTTGCATAGAAATTTAAGTCATATATTTTCTTATATTGTTCTGGTTTGAATTTCATAAGAGAAAAAAATATTTTGAAACGTGTTTCAATATATCCTAAATAGAATAAGTAATATTGGTATCAAATGTAGACAAATTCTTCACTCTTGTAATGGTTTCTTTCAAAAATCTGCTTCAGTTTGTCACTTTTATTCAAAATTATTTAATTTAGCATCAATAGAATTAACATATTATTAACTAATAACCTTGCTATACATTTTGATTTTGGTATTTTTAAAACTGTTACTACCTAGCCTAGCATTAAATAGAAAAACAATATAAATCATAACATTAATTCAATTTTGATATTAGTGCTTTGATTATTAAACAGTAATAACATCTTTGTTTTAGATTTTAATGTACTAATTAAAGAAAGAATAAAATATTTCTCATAAAAACACTTCTTTAGTTCAATGACTTTAAATAAAAGAGTGAATCTCTTTGTCTTATAAAACATTAAAATCATCTGAGCACTTTTAATCAATTATTTAGCTTTTTACAACTCTTCGAATTAAACTGACACCTAAACCTAACTCACAGTACCTGCAAATAACAAATAAATCTGTATTGATCAAGCTGTGAAATCGATTAGTGAATTGAATTTAAATAAAGTGTTCGTACTAAATAGAAATTGATCAAGTTTTCTAATTATAAATCCAATGCACTCTCAATATATCACCTGTCTTCAATGTAAACTAAATGCACATGTTTGGGAAAGGAAAAAGAAAAAAAAAAGAAAAAAACACTTTAGAAGTTTTGTGACAGGGAAGTATTGGCGACAATTTTATTTACCAATCGCTTATTTATTGTTGGCGTGAATACTCGCCAGAAACTACTTTCACCCGCCAATATTGACTTTACTAAAAGTGTGCCGCCAATTTATATTAATGCGCTGTCTTCTTTTCCCAAGAAAATACACCGAATAGGGACAACTTACGAAAACAAATCATTGTTTTAATAATTGATTGTCTTCTTTATATAGCTGGAAGGCTTTTAATACAAATACTCTTATTTATCAAAAAGTAATTTAGTGGAAAAGGTGACTTGTGAATATTACATCGCAATGGAAAATCACCCCCTCTTTTGAAAATTGTGATAAAACTTGATAATTAAAATTTGCCATTAATGTGTGAAATATCCCTCTTTATTAACGTCTTTCTTCTTTCTTAAGACATCAATAAAAAGGAAAAATAATCCTTCTTTTAAAAATGAGAAAAAAGTCAGCCCTTAGGCTATTCATCAAATTTTAAAAAGGTGCCTCGAGTTATTACAGTCACTAGAAAAACTTTCATTTTCTTTTGTTAAAGTATATTATTGTTTTCATAATATGAGATTTGTAGTATATGAGGTTGCTTTTCATTAATTTTAACGTGGTACTTAATAAAACAAAGAAAATTCTCATATATATATACTTTAATTTCAATGTTTTTAAAAATCACTTCATTGTAGTTTCTTAATCTCAATTAAAATTCCTTTTATAATCCTTATAAAATAATTAAGTTATATTATAAAAACTATTAAATTGTTTTCCTTTATTTTATAGTAGTTTTGATTCGTCATGTTATTCTTGCTAAATGACGTAATAAACTATTTTCAATTTATAAATTGTTGCTGTTTTTCGTAAGTTACAAAATTTCCCACCAAAGAAATTAGTTTAAGTTTGATAAACTACTACTCCATGATAATTAACATTTGAACGTTAGGTAAATTTAATTTTGCCATTTTGTTGTTAATAATAACTATTTTCTTTTTAAATTAATTAAAAATGTGTCATCATTAGACTTTAATAAACACAAGCTTAAATTAAACAAAATCCAGCAATTATTTTCAGATATTTTTCTTAAGAAACCTGAAATGTTTAATGAAAAAACAAATTTAAAACATTTATTATGAGTTATTAATATGTTTTAAAGATAAAATGCTTAATACTTAAGTTAAATTTGTTCCTAAATTGATAGTTCGATTTATATGTACCTGCTCTTCAAAGATAATTATGATTATATTATTATTCGAAATTTATTTTTAAGTGTCCTCTATTTCGAAAAGTAATCCAACAATCAAAACCAACCAAAAATCAGTACAGGTGAGAAAATACATGTGAATAACAATTAATTTCAATACATCATTTGATTGAAAATAACAGTTCTTCGTGCGAATATTTCTTGTGAAAAGTTTTGTTAGAACTATTTGTTGCTTAATAATCAAAATAAAAACAGTAAACTTGTACTGGTATTGAGCAATTTTAGAGGAAGATAAAGTTGTCTTTGAAAGAATGATAGAGGTTAGTAAAACAAATAAAGATCTTTGGCTTGCAGAGTAAATAAAGTAAATAAAGAGTTAGTTAGAAAAGTTCTTTTGTTTATTCGGCTTTATTGACTTTTGCTTAGGAAAGCTTTAAAATAATGAACTCACAATTGAAGTTTTGGATGTAAAAATCAATAAATGTTTTAAATGCGATGGAACTGATATCTACTTCGAGACTTACATGAAACCATCAACAACGGGACTCAAAACTGTGTTATTTGCTCATTTTTAAATAATTCTGTATTATTTTTTTGTATTAACGAAACATAATTGTTTATTTAATTTCATAAAGTTTTATCTGTGTTTATTTATTTTGAATTTCGATTTGGTATTATTATTATGATGAATAAAAAATTTAGTAACGAATTTATCACATATCTTGTATAAAATATCAATTAAATATATTCAAACTTATTATATAAAAAGTTAATTTTATAGAAACTTAGTAAATTTTGTTACATGAATAGTACTAAAATAAAGATAATATAGCACTAAAATAATGAATAGGTATTACTTTATTGGTAAAAAATGTCATAAATTCTTATTACCAAAGAAGATGGTTAGAAAAGAATTTAACAGAAACTTTTTCCAATTAAATTTATAAATAATTTAGAAATATTTGTCAAGAAACTAAATGATTATGCTGCAATATTTTTATTTAAATTTTATGTTCTTATTTCTCGATAAAAATAATATTTTTATTAAATTCCCATTTAATTTTATATCGTATGTAAAGAGATTTACTAGATGCTTGTTATTAATGGGAAAAATCAATCAAATTTTATTAAGACATTAGTGAAAAAATAATAGGAAATTGAAAATAATAAGAAACTATTTTAACGCAGAGGTAATTTTATCAAGAAAAGAAAAAATCTCTTTAGATTTTGTTAGGGAAAAGTAATGAAATTTATTAAGAAACTATTTCAAAATATAAATACGTTTAATCTCGACCTTTACAATTTATTTTCCCCACCAATTTTAAGAGATAATAATGGTTTTCATTTAATTTTAAAAAGGAAAAAAGAACTTAAAGAAATTCAAACTTAGTATTCAATGGACAAGATTCTTTCTTTTTCTTTTACTTCCCATTCAAATCTCCTGCATTCATTTGATATATCAATTGAAAAATCCCTGTTTAATTAAAATAATCCCTCTTATAAAACTTACCGCATTATTCTGAAAAAGCGTCGGATAAAACATTTTTTTTCAAAATATAGTTTCTTTTTCAACCATTTATTGCTGAATTGAATTTTTAAATTAAATCTTTCTATATTAAATTGTGAAAAGGAAGTTATGAAAATGATTTTCTAAATGGAGAAGTGGCAACGGGACGTTTTTTTCTTCAAACGACAATGCATTGACGAATGCAGCTCTCCCTGACGGTGAAAGGCGAAAAATCCCATAGGAGATTAAAGGAAAAAAATTAAAGAATGATTAATTTAGCTCGTTGACAAGACAGAGTAACGAGAATAACTTTTTCGCGATCTCCAGGATAAAGATAGTTAACGAGTGGAGTAGTGGTCACGGCATTTCCCCATAAATTCTGAAAGCTTATACCTATATATTCAGTGCTTTCAGTGTACGTGCTCGCTTGTGCACGAAAGCTAAAAATAAAACCAGGCAGGACTGCGCTTCGTTTATTTAGCCCTTATTAATAATTCCACCACAGCTGTGAATAGGGACTTCTATTCATTGTTAAACTTAGCTCTGTAATAACTTTAATTCTTTTGTGAAGCATATAAACACTTACACAATCTCTTAAGGTACATTAAGTTCTAATAAATATTAGAAAATGTTTGGAAAATGCCTCACGCATACATTGTTAATAATACTTTCGCTTAAGAAATTATTTCTTAAAATATTTCATGATTAGAATAAAGTTAAAAAATATTTTTTGATTCAATGAATTTTAAAGTAAATCAAAAGTAAACTCAGCATTTTCAGTTTTCATACCTAGATAAAATATCGTGTAGTTCGTAATAATGTACATAATTTAAGTTTTAATATTTCAAAAACTTTTACCAAATTTCTCCAATTTATTTTCCTTTAAAATTTAATATTATGCCAATTTTCCCCAACCACTTCAAAATCGATACCTCTCTTGGTAATGATCTGCAAAAATAATATATACATTCGTATAATGACCTAAAAATAAAACATTTATTACATGTCCTCATTTTTTAAACTTTTGTTAGTTTTTGTTGCCCGAACTGATCACTTTGTCCTACATTTGTTTGGATTATAAATATTTTTAAACAGGATTCATCAAAGCTAATTCCAAATTGAACGTTTGGAATTTACAAATATTTATATTTTTTCTGGTCATATGAGTTTTCCTATGGTACCCGAGAAATCTACGAGAGATTGTGCAATAGCTAGCTTTGCACAAACATAAATAACAATTTTTTTCGGATAGCGAAACAGCCTATAATCTACGTCATTTGGTTTTACTCTTTTTAACATTTCTATTATTTTAAGTGTGGTTACGAAATAATTTATTTCCCCTTCCACTCTTAAAAATATTCTCTTTATCATTTCTGATCTTTTTAGTTCTAGATGTTTTCTAGTTGAAATCTGAGTATGGGATTTAGAGTGTATTTTGATTCTTATTTTGCATAACAACCTAATCAAAATAGAAAAAAAGTGGTTAAGTTAAGCTTCAAAAGATATTTAGAAATATAATAAAATGCTTCAAAAGATATTTTTGCTTATTTCCAGCCAGAACTTACAAGTGAATATCATATTCAAAATTTTATAATATCAAATCATAAGAAAATACTTGAAATGAAATTAAGCAACAATGAAATTCAAATGAAATTAAGCAATGAAATTAAACAACAATGAAATTCAAATGAAATCTAACAATGAAATTAAACAACAATGAAATTCAAATGAAAT
>JAPDSC010016603.1:925205-948276 GCA_026290005.1 Latrodectus geometricus | reverse complement strand
CAGATTATATTCAATTGTTCGATTGTTGCTTCAATTGTTGCTGCAGATTCAATTGTTGGAATCAATGAATGTACTTTTCTCTTACACAAGTAAGTTCGTGTAATCATGTATGATCTTGAATATTACACATTATTGCTCAATCTTCATAAATGACTCAAGATAAAGCAAATTATTCTCATAATTCGTGTATTGTAGTAATACATACTAATACGATACTCATAATTCGGGTTTGTAGGTGATTGGTCAGTGTACTATCGTTCAGTTTGACTTTTTTTGGATCAATTTCTCATTTCAAATTTTTGTGTGTGAAATGTATCGTAGAGCGACAAACCAAATAACCATGGTTATTAATAAAATCAATCCCAAAAAATAAAAAGTTAGAAAAAGTTTAAAAAAAATCATATTTCTTGCATTTTTGTCGATATTTATAAATATTGTCATATAATAATGTTAATTTTGCTAAAATATCCCATGGTGCATTTCAAAACCATCTTCACTTGGAGTGTATCAAATTTTTTTGAAAAGAGAGAAAGAAAAGGAACCTATTATTTTTTGTTACTTTTGATTCTGAAAAATAATTGCACCAGTAATCTCTTTCCTCCACCCCATCTTTTGTAACTTATCACGAAAAGGAGGAAAATTTGATAGAAAGGGATGCTTGCTACAGACCAATGGATAAAAAAGGTGATTAATGATATCCAGTAGCCCATACAAACTTCACCAGCGGAACCACATGATTTAGAAAGTCCAGCTTCTCCTTTTTTTCCCTGAAAGAAATGCTCAATTCCCATACTCACTCCTACCCCTTTTTCTTTTCACCGAATTTCGGCCCCTATATTTTTATTATTATTTTGTGGGATCGCTCGATACAGCTGGAATCTTCACGAACCACCGCCTTCAGAGCGTGTACCATCCAGACAAGCCCGCCTTTCCATTAAGGCGTGTTGCGTTACCAGTGACGGTTACAGAGACTATTTGTCACCGGAAGAAATAAATGGCGTGAACGAAAATCAGTTGGGGGCGCCTGGAGCACCCCCGAGATAAATTGCCGAAGTTTTGCGGCATCTCTAAATGGGCTTCGCTTCGGTGTGGAAGCACTGGCTACTCTGCGGTATCGCCCCCTACCGGAATAACCACGGCCACCCTTTAATTGCTTTTCTTCAAAATTAGCCGCTATTTAACTTGTTGCAACTTTATTGGGTTTTAAGATATATCTTTCTCAAATGTTAAAGTGTGTATATACTTCCATCAATTTCTGTTTTATCACAATGCAAAATTTTAAAGCGAGTCGAGCTCTTAATTAACTTTCTGAATCCTTGATACTTCTTCAATATTTTCTTTCTAGAATTTTCTCTATTAGAAAACCATTACATGATTAAAAATTGCAATTTATATAGCAAATAAGTAATGTATTAGTAGTTAATTACATTGTTTTCTATGGTTCTCCTTTTAAAGGAATTTTTTTACATTATCAAACAGCCTGTGTATTGATAATAAATAACATAGCACCTATTAAGTAACTTTCATTGATTGAAATATACATGCAATTCATACAAATATAAGGTGCAATGAGACAAGTTTTTAATTTCGAATTATCTATATTATATTTCTATAAGATAAAGAAAAGGTGAAACTGAGAATAATTAATTTGAAAAGAAATCAGTCAGCAAAAATTAATAAAAAAATGATGTTTATCAAAATTCCACTGGCAAAATCTTAAAAATATAATGGGCTATTTAAAAAAAGGCAAATATCGATAAATTTGATGTAATCCTGGAATAAGAAATTTGAAATAGAAATCCACAAATATTTTGATGAATTGTTCTTAAAGGAACTTTAAAATACAGCAATTTGACACCACACAATGGATGACTTAATAGCTATAAATTGTTGTAAGTTTTTTATTACCCAGAATGTTATGCTTTTGATAGATAGTGGGTATTACCATATCATATCGGTGGTAATATAGAAATTTTTACGCACCCCCTTCGACAGTTTTACATACCGAAAGCAAAGAACAGAGCAACTCCAATTGCTTGTTATTCATTCCTGTTGTCCAGCAAATTTGAGACTATCTGTTCGGAAAAGTATCTTAGCACTGGTTACTGTTACCTTAAGGGTAATACAAGGTTACCGAAAGACTTGAAATAAAAATAAAACACAAATATATATGAGGTTTTATACCAGCTTGTTTTTCTTCCAACAACTCTTTTATAAAGAAAGCTCTTCTATACTATCTAACAAAAACATTTTGAGTATTATCTGAACTGATTATAAATATCTGTAATCGTTAGAATTGATGAGTAATCAAGAATATTATACAGAATTTAAAACAGGGAAATTTATTTTCTTTTTCATCTTTTTATTTCATAAAATTATAGAAAAATAAAATTATACATCCGTATCGAAACTTGGCAATTAGTGGCATTATTTTAAATAAAATAAATGAAAATTTATATGAATGTATGGATTTTCTCTAAGCAGTTGTTAGTTTATGCTGCTGACATTCACTTAATTAGACTAATCAAGGAACATATTTTTATTTTAGCTTTAGTTTTTAAATTTTTGTATTGCTCTGAAATATTTGTAGAGTTACAAACTCAGCTTAAGAAAAGTGTTTTAATTGTTTATTTCCTTTTATAGAATACAATGTCACAATAAAGCTAATAAAACCTAGATAAAAAAGTGTCATAAAAATGTCATTACCGAATAGCATTGTTTCCAAGGTCTTGCTCGTCTAATTACTCTTTTTGTGTTTTTTACAAGTCATTTTTCCCCCTTCATTATGAATGTAATTTTTTTTATATTTAGAAATGAAGGTGAAAACAATAAAACTACATCTACATCAGAGCCGAGTTTTTTTAGGGTATATTCTTATTCATTTTTTATATATCTATATAAAATTATTTTTTATTTTTTTTCTGAATAAAAATCACTTTGTAATTCAAGAAATGTTGAAAAATCCTTGAAACTCATTATTCTCTAAATATAATTTCAAATATTCTGCCTTAAGAATGATAATACTGAGATAAAATATCCAACAAATAAACAAATGGTGAGAAGAAGCAAGATCTATGTTTATATATACATGCTTAGATTATGTGAAGCAATGTGGAAGGGCCTTAAAGATAAGGTATTTGTGCCTCATTTTTAGGGCCTTACACATTAAGATAAGACATTTGTACTTAAAAAATAATACTAAACTAGCTCTTCAAAAGAAATTATTTATTATTGTTTTGAAAGTTGATCGAAATTATAAATTTGCATTGTGTTTTAAGTTATTTTTATGTTCTGAAGCAATTTTGTTTGCTCCAGTCTATAGGATACATTACCGCACCTGTTAAATGTGACAATCGATGCAATTTTTAGTTTGTCAATTACTGCACTCTACAAAGTTATCAAATAAAACTATATAGACTTGTCTCTCTTCACTGAATATTTTTTTATACTGTAGAAAATATCTCCTTAATAGTATTTGAGTGATATAAAATATGATTATAATATGGAATCCTGAATCGTATTGGCAGATTGGCTTGTTACATCATAAATTAATAGTTTGGAGACCCTTGTTCTATAGGGTTGTTCGGAAAGTTCGTGCCGATTTTCGGTTTCGGTAGCGCGATAGACCTGACTGAACGTATCACAATTATTGAAAACAAATGACATGTGTACATATTCTAAAAGAGATAGCTTCAGCCATATTTGGAAAAAATTTGGTCACTATTCTTTAATTTTTATCAGTTTTGAACGCCTTAAAATATGGTGGGAAATTAAGTGCATTATAGCTTTTCTTTTTCCGAAAGAACAAAAATGCCACACAAGCGGCAAATAAGATATGCACTGTTTATGGCGAGGATTCTGGATGAAGGATTTCCCTTAATGGGAAAAATTTTGACTCTTTGGTTGAGATCAAAACCCATTTGGACAAATATTTTGACGAGAAATCTGAGAGGTTCTGGAAGAATGGAATTCTCAAGCGACACAAAAAGTTGAAAGGTTGTGGAGCAGAATGGTACCTATATAATTTAATAAATGTATATCAATATTTAAATCACCTGCATTTTAATTGTGATAAAATATCAGCACTATTTAACTATTTTATTTTCAAGCAGAATTGATAATCCAAGTTGAAATAAGTACAAGAATAAACTTTTTAAATTTTCATTATTTAAAATTATAAAATTTGGTGAGAATGATTTTTAAACTGACGATATGTGTTCAGTATAGTACTTCATATTAAAAAAATCTCTATAAGTTCAACTAAAATGATATAATTTTACAGATGAATCTTACTGATACAAAATGGGAAAATCAAGTATCCTTCAGTTCTTGAAAAATTTCAGTGAAATAAAATAAAGTTGAAAAAAGTTAGTCAGACGCAAAAGTCTTAGAATCAATAATTAAATCTGTTTTTTCGATCGACGAAATTTTTTCGTGTCTTGGTGCTGCAATATTTTTAATTTATTTACAAATCTTTGAACAAATAAAATACCTTGGTTGATGAAAAATCATATACAAGAATCTCCAATTTCTAAAAAAGGACTAGTTGAATCTTGGATTCTCTTCGATATAAATTAGAACAGTCCCGGAGAAATATCTGACCATTCTGTAAGAAAGAATAATTACTACTGCCACAAAACATTACTTTCTTCTCGGGAACAGGTAACAAACACCATTTTTATCATAGCTCCCGTTACAGCTCAGAAAAAAGAAAGCTCAGTCTCATAAAGAGTTTAAACTGCTACCGTGGTCTTTCATTCAGCGTAAGGCAAAGGAAAAGCTCATAAAAAAAGGATATCATTGGCCCCAAAAACATTAGTTAACGTCAAACAATTCTCAACCTCTCTCAGCTTAGGAGAATAAATCTTCCGCCACCTGCAATGAACGAAAAACTACTGCTGAAGACGACAGAGGCCAGAAAGGATTGTTGAAGGAAAATGGCGAGAAATAAATCCCGCGAAATTGCCTTCTTTTTTGGCGGGAAAAAGTACGACCGAGCGATTTGTCTTTTTATTCGGGTTGGAGAGCATGGAATATACTTTTTGGAGCTGAAAATATTTCTACGTGACCGATTCCTTTGCAGATACCGACTCTGCAGTTTTACTAAGCCTTCAAAAAAAAATTTTTTTTTCCTTTTTTACCTTTTCCTATATTTTGCTTATTTATAGGTTTTTTTATTTATTTTTTTTTCACTGGTATTCGAGTTTCTGAAGATTTATTCTAATGGTTTTCTGAAGCTTTCTGGCGAAAGCTTTGATCGTTTCCACTGCATTGCAAATGTTAGTTCATGATTTCACTCTCCACTACGATGTTTACAGTTTTGTTTTTATTGATATGTAAAAATGCTTATTTATTTCATTGGGGATGTGTATGAAATGAAGCGATAAAATTAAATCCTCCACTTGACTTTTTATTATGTTTTACAAAGTACATCATAAAAGCAATCGCGAAAGTATTTCCAAAATAGAAAATAGTAATGACATCTTTTTATTCATATTCATTATTATAAAGCAACACTTCCAATTTTTAGGTCGATCTTTAAGATATTGCTATTTCTTTCGAAATATATACAGCTATATTTAAATTACGATCGTCAGAAACAAAATAAAGGAATGTAGTGTTAAAAAATATGGCAAAAATTTATTTCTAATTTCTAGCATTTTATTTTAATGTTTTTTTTTTTTTTAAATTCATAAATATTTTCAAAAAATGCAATGATAAAATGACATACAGACTTTGAAAACACGTTTCGGATACAACCAAAAAGTAATGCAATTATTACGAGAATAGACTTGGCCACGAGCCCTTAAAGTTTTTATCAGATAATGCTTAACGTAGCGCAAGAGAATTCGGGATATTATCATTATATTCATCTCACACTGCAATTTCAATGCGGATTTAAGCCTAATGTATTTATTGAAATGGCAACAAAGCTATATTCATGGCTTTGAGAATTAGCTTTGATCATAATCAGCTTTAATCAACATCGTAAGCGCAAAAGATTGAAGTATAATATTATTGTGAGATTAGTGAATAGAGTTGCTGATTCATGGATGTGTTCGATGTCTGTGTCAGATTAAAGTTATTGAAGTTATATAAAGCAAACCTTGCTTATTCTGAAATCAGCAAATAGTAATAATGTGATCTGTAGTGTTGTGAAACAACAATGATTGTTTGGAGCCATTAAAAAATTGATTAATATTCAAATTCTGATGTTATTTCTTTTGGTTTCCACAAATCCACTCTTATATCTTCAGATCCTTATATTTAATTTCTTTGATGCAATTGAAGATTGTTGTGAAAGAGGTTATCCTCTGATTATTGCTTCTATATTGGCATGGTATCTTGATGAAACAATACTTTTATACAAGTTGAGCATGTCATCCATATTGAGGATATTAAATTCAACATTTCTTTTAAATATTGGTCTCATAGCGCAATAAAAAAAGTAAATACGCATTGAACATATTTGGCACTGAAAAATCAAAGAGTCCAAAAGCCCTACTCCACTCAAAAAGGCCGCAGCATGTCTATTTTTGGACCTTGAGCCATAAAACCAAACAAACCATTCCGAAAAGCAATTTTGAAACTATCGTAAACAATTTCTAGTTGCTAATTAAGTCTAAGTAAAAAATTAAAATGAACAACTGACTTGTAACAACTTATTTTTAGATCTCTTTCTTTTTGTAAGAAGATTTGCTAAAATTGTTAATACATAAATTCTTTTCTTTTTCAGAATTAATATTCAATCACTTTTACATTATTAGGTTCATAAATTAGAATCTGAAATTATTTTCTCCAAAATGGATACCGAATCAACTTGTGTTGATTATTTTTAATATAGTATTTCTTTTAATCAAAACAATTCAGAATGTGTTTTCTAATTATCAAGTCAAGTTAATGGTGTTCTATTTCTGATATACCTACATTATAAATTCTATTTAAAAAAACCTTCTTCTTAAATATGACAAATTGGCAGTATATTGTGCTTTCTAAGAAACTCTATGATATTTGATTGATATAATTATTTTTTGAACTTTTGCAATTTTTTTTAAACATTTCATGATAAGCATTTAAGCCATTAGTTTTTTGAGTTTTATGCTTATTTTTTCGAAACTTGTGACACTCATATATTCCTTCCCATTATTTATTAAAATTGCATTTTCTTGTTTCCATGATCTTTTATGAGTCTGCATACCAATCCATGTTTCTTTGCCAATAGTCTTGCTTTACATACTCTTGATTTATCACCAATTAAAGGAACCCACTTGTGTTATATTAGTAGAATCTGATCACTTCGTAAAGAGAAGAAATCCAAGCAGTTCATAAAACACTGTGATTCCTTTTGGGATAATAAATCATAATTATATACTGCAATGATTTCGTTGACTGCAAGATGGCGCTGCGGAAGCTGTTGACGACGTCAGACATTATTTTGTTTTTGGAAGAGAAAGTGAGGAAGAAAGTAACGGTGAATAATACTGGAAGAATGTGTTTCTGCTTATCATAATTTCATGTAATTTTGTTTTGTGTTCTACATTCCTAGAAGGTAATAAATCATTGGAAGCTAAATAATGTATTATCAATTTACGGCACAAAATTAATTGAAAATCATAACAATGCCTTGAAATTCTCATAAAAATTATACTCATATTTTAGAGTTTTTATGGCAACATTGAATTCCATGAAAAAGTACTTTCAGTGTTATTTTATGCAAAAAGCTTGTGAACATAAAAATCTTTGAGATTAGTTATGCACATAAGCGTAGAGGTCGACACATAATTTCTCGTTGAATACATTCACGGGAGACCAGCTTGCCATTATTCAAATGAGTTTCTACACTAAGAACAAGGAAATTTATAGTGTCTCGTGTATTGTTCTGGAACAATAAATGCGCCAAAATTTCGTTAACTCACAGAATGTGACACTATGGGGATAAGGACTAAGACACACAAGACAATGATGGTAAGCAAGAGGCATCGATCAAAATTGTTGTTCTGGAGGTCAGGGTCCTTTCTTCAAAACGAACATTAACTCCCCAATCGTGACAAACGATCACCCTCTCGTTCTACCTCCAGATTATCCTCTTTCTTCTTTCGGATGCCACGTTCCGCAGTTTTGGAACTCCTTCCTTCTTGTTCTTTTTTTCCCTTCTTCCACCCGATGAGTTCTGGAAGACGTGAGAGAAGGGGAGTTTGCAGAGGGAAAGCTTCAATTTTCGGAATTCTTTCTTTTTTTTTCTTCCTCACTTCGTCTTCACACGTCACCGTCAGTTGTTGCGAAGTCGAGTTGTCATGATTTGCGAGATATTTGGTGGCTCGGAAAGAATCCCACGATGTTGTTGCGTTATGGCGATATTTATAAATCTTGTGAATCACTACCGAGGTGACTTGGGAACAGTCCTCCGGATTGACCTTGCTCACCGTATGACTTTTCAGCTTGTGGTTAATCTGCAATATTAAAAAAAGCCATTACTCATACTCGCAGTTTGAAGAAATAATGATTAAAGATACTCTATTGCAAACACGTTGAGACCATCAGATGCAATTGGAATCTTTATTTTATAAACTGCTTTGTTTGTTAGTCACTTCACGAAAGTTTTTATGCATGAAATTTAATTTGAACAAAACCTACAGTTTAAAGTGCATTTCAAGCCACTATGGTAGGTCAAATCAAATCCATGAACTACTTAACTAAATATTAGAACGCTAACCATTCAGTTGTGACTGAATCCATGGTTAGTACACCAGCTATTGATTGCTAAGCTATAAAAACAATCTTTGATATAGACAAATAATGAAAAAATTAAGCACATTCACTCAGATTACATAAAATTAATTCATTTATCTATATATTAACATCAAATTATTTAAACATGATCTGTTGTTTTATATGTAGTAATTCAATATATATATATATATATATATATATATATATATATATATATTATAAGTTGTCTTTTTATTCACCATACTCTTACATGGTCTTTATTATGGACAGTTTGGTCCATATTTCTAAATTGAGATAGAATTGAATTTCTAAACATTAGCTATCATCTATTATTTTATTTATTTTAATCCTCCTTACTTTAAACTGTAATTAAAAAATCTTGTTATGAGTTTCCATTGGATCAATCTATTATCGAAATATTAAGTGTAGAGAAATGAGAAATGTCAATGAAGAAGAAATAGATCTTTTTAACTTTATGGGAAATTTCTATCTTAAATTTATTGAACATGTATTCTTAAGAATTACACGTTTAAACTTATTATATGGTTTCGTTTTATTTTTAATAAATTATTTTTAATTTAGGTAACATTTTCTTACGATATCCTCCAGAAATTTGTTATAGCAAATTCTGCAAGATATGTTATTTGTTTTTCCCGAAAGGTTCTGAATTTCAATGCGCTTTTCCGATTTTTTGAATTGTTGGTGATTTTCTTACTTTTGTAAATTATAGATATAAATACTAAAAATAATTTTAAATAAAATAAAAATAAAAAACTATAAATTTTTATATAAATTTAGAACACATGCAATTTTAAACTATGTGTGATATCATTTTCGCCAAACACGAAGGACTTAGTAGATGAAAAAGTTTATTTGAATTTAAGATTTTATAAACTGCGTCGCTATTTAAAATATGTAATTTGTGTCACATTCTTAAAATATTGTAAGAATAATGAATGGTACTTTCAAATTTCTTTTCTTAACACATTGTCTACTATCGTTATAAAATATCTTATTTTTCCTTCTTATGCGTTTCTAAAATCAAAATTTTAGGAAAATATATCTACTGCATGAGTTTCAATATTATTAAATATGACAGAAGAAGAAATGATCAGTCAATTCTAAAAATAAAAAATCGCTATCACATGATGTGTGCGTAGTCACAAGAGAATTCAGTTAGGGTAGTCCAGAAAGGGAGAATCTAATAATCATATCTATCTAATAATTATAATTTATGCATATAAAGACAAACTAAATCAAACTCTGTGACACGACAGCCCATCGGGTTGCTAAGGCCCATAGTTCTCATATCTGTTTTCTTGACCTGAAAGCTCTGGGGAGACATGCATATGTCCCTGTTAGATGGTCAGCATAACTTGAAATCCCAAGTGTTTAGTTCCCAAGTTCTCAGTTTTATCGACCTTCTGAAGGAGGTATAAAAACAATGAATTTTTTCCTTCCTTTTTTGCGAATCGCTTAAGCAAGTATAAACATTTTTTTAAATAACACGTGGGACGGTTTCAATAAACAAATCATCTGATGCAAAAAATTTAAATAAATTTTTCAACACAATTTGTTGTACTTCATGTTATTAATTTATTATTTCGCTTATTAAAGTGACATGATCGTAAGTTGATATTTCTTTTAACTAACAAATTAATTTTTTTTTCTAATGGCGGGCACCCTTGAGCAAGTAAGTACATTAGCCCATTAGCCGCAACAAGGCCGGAAACTGCTACTCATTTTATCATTACCCAGTGAACCAGTGAACCAAGTCAAGGAGGTACGAGTAGCATCGCCCACGCCACACCACCACAAACCCGTTTACAGGATGGGCCACATTCATCCATCATCTGAGGAAAGGACAAGAAACAGAGAGAGAGAGAGAAAGAGAAAGTACATCCATCCCGAGCCGGGGTTCAAACTCAGGTCCTCCCCATCCGTAGTCAGTTACGCTAACCACTAGACAGGTTGACCGGCCAAACTAATTAAATTAAATTTTTTAAATTAACAATATATTTAATTTGCAAAATAATTGTTTTTTAAGAAAACAATCATTGAAAAAGTTATAAAGAATATATGATATTTAAAGAGATATTTAAAGGTTTGCATTTCAATGAATTTAAAGATATGCGTATAGGATACTAATAAGTCATACTGCTTACGTGTATCTAAAGGTATTACTTTAATTTTTTTATTTTTATTTTTTTTTTTATTTTTATTTATTTATTTATTTTTTGATAAATAACTTAAAGTTGTACATGAAACCATGGTAACTGATAAAAATTGAAAAAAAGAGTTAGGTCACTTTGAAAATAAACGGCTCACATATATGGAAACCAATCATAAAATTCATATTTTAAAGGGAAAAAAAGCTATGCGTTGAGGAAAATTTTTAACTTGTATTCAAAGATGAGACATTCGAATTCTTAAGCCTCTGAATTTTTGAAAACGGTTACGAAAAAAGGAATATTAAATCGATTTTTTATTAAAATATATTACACTGTTCATATTTTTGTATTATTAAGTTATTCATATTTTGCATATTAAATTATTCATATTTTAATTTAGCATATTAGATCTACAATTATTGCGAGAGAATTCAAATTTGAAAAGAATAATTATATAATTTAATTAAACTATTCATTCTAATTTCATTTACGTTTAGTAATTGCGAATTAGTGAATTCGTAAGAGTTATGGAATATTAATTTTTCTAAATATAACTTAATAATTACTTGCTCTTACGCTCTTACATACTTATTAAATTTAATTCTCTGTTAATGAGACACTTTTCTTAATATTTCGTGTTATTTCCTTAATATAATAAATAATTTAATTTTTTTTTCTGAAAATTTAAGAACTCAACATGAATAAAATTGTTTTCTTACTTGCAAATGAAAATAATATGGTGAAAAAGATAAGTAATATATAGTAAGAAAATATTATTTAATTGAAAACAAAACTGTCAAATCTAATTAATAATTTTCAGATTTATTAATATAATTCTGTGTGTCAAAATTATTACTTAAATAATTACAAAATAATGAAAATGTGATTGTTATCTTTAAATCTTGTTTCAATTTTTAATTCTGTTTTCTTAAGCATATGTCAATTAAATAATATTATTTTTAATTTATATATTCTTTGATAAAAAAAATGCATGTTTTAAATATGCATTCTTTATCTTTTATTTTTACTATATAAACTATTTTTTGGACTTCATGGAAAAAAGAAACTATTATCATGCAAAGGAACTTTTTGAGTAATTAAAGATTTTATCTTAACTTTACAGTCACGAATAAATTAATTATAATCAATGTCTGCAAAGTTTAAATAAAAAGCTGCCTTTCACCAATGTGTTTGGTAAAATTATTATCTATAATAATAAAAGCAAGTGTAATGTGTCTGTCCGTTTGTCTGACCGAGCTCTCCAGCCAAATCTATCGCACGCAGGGACCTGGAATTTTTTACACGGAAGCACAAGGGGGCTGGCCACCAGACCTCGAAGCCCGATTTTCGATTTTTGAATTAGAAAAATTAAAAAAAAATTATTTATAAAACTTCTTCTCGAGATCGCTGCTCGCCGATAGCTGATTCCGGGGTTGTACCAGCTCCTTTTGAGAAACAATTCTGGCGACCATCTTTTGGAAAATTTTCCGTTTAAAATATTTAGGATATATTGTTCCTTTTTATCGACGGGGAATGTTGTGTGTGTGGGGGGGGGGAAGAGAGAGAGACAGTCTACGTGTCCTACACTACTATTCCTGCGCTATTCACTTTTCTGCATTTTCTAAATGCACGGGCAACGCCGGCGGGTACAGCTAGTTTCAAATAAGAGTAAGATATATCTTCGAGCTTGCTGCTAACACAAAGCACGAAACACTTGACAACAAATTATATTTTTACATCAAAGTTTATCATCTCCATTTAACAGACTTTGTGTATGCTAGGGATGCATTACAAAGAACCGATACAAGCAAAAGTAAACATTGTCAGACCACTAAATAAATTTCATCCTATAATGTAAACCTAGAACAACCAATTTTTCAAGACGCTCTTTCCTTTACTGATAAAAAGAGATTAAACACCCCGGTTCTCAGAATATTTATTATTTTTATTGCGTTCTCTCAACTTATACAACGCTTGGCGTGGTTGAGTTTCTGTTCAAGGTCACCAGCCAAATGCACCGTGCATTTCTGCCAAATGGGAAAAGCTGTCAAGCGTTTCAGGTTTTTGTTTACATACAGCACAAATCGCCTGTCGCCTGCTGTTTACAGTTTTCGCCAATTCAGAGAAGAAAATGGCAGGAAAGGTCGTTTCTTTTTACTTTCACCTCTCGCTTTTGTTAAGAATATTTATTGTAGTTTGTGGGTTTGAGAAAAGTGCTTTCCATTTATGATTGTTCTTTCTTTTTACGGTGCTGATTTTATGCCTTCATGTTTAATCGAAGACGAAAGATTTTAGTTCAAGTTTACCTAGAGACAAAATCTCTGTTAGAAATCGATTCAATTTAGAACGTTTTCACCAGGATATAAAAAAGCATTCCATTCTTTACTTATAATAAAATAAAATGAGGATAATAACAAAGACATATAATCTTTTCCTCTTTAAGAGATATGAAATTTGATGCAAGGTGTAGTGTTACCATACCTGAATCGATGGCAGAGCAAGTTCCAAAAAAAAAAAAAAAAAAAAAAAAAAAACCTCTTGAAATAAATTAAATCATAATTCTGCTTTCACAATTAAATTTATATATGAGTAAATGATTATTTTAATGGAAACTCAAGGAAATGGAATGTTTCATTAGATATTACTATAAACAATTTAAAAAGAATAAGATCAACACTGTGTTAATGCACAACCTAGTATATTTAAAACTAAAATAATTCTACTAAAATTACTGTAGAATATATATGACAGACGGATAACTTATCAGGATTACTTAAATCTATGGCTAATATTTTAAAAGACAACTATTGAGCAAATGCAACTACACAAAAGGATTAATAATAACAATAAATTATTGAATTTTATAATTGAAAGACATAAACTGTTGTTAAGTTTTTCATCGTAGTGTAATCGCAAAGAAGTAAAATATTTTACTACACCCTGAGAAAAATGGGATTAAAAAATAACTATGAGTAATGACAACTAAACATAACTTTACAATAGAAGCCTTTGACATCCGTAAGCCCCAAGTTTTAATTGTCGCAGATTATGAATTAACTCGTCACATCTTGAATTAACTCGTCTCGTCTTTTTGTGACATCTACTGTAGTCATTTTTTTAATGATTATTTTTGAAATAGTAGGTTTCATTTGCTTGTTTCAATACGAGAAACCGAAAAATTTCTCAAAAACGCTTCATAAATCTCTTGTGCAGAACATAAATATATCCATCATTCCACAATGGTAATCAGAATCAAATTTTGCTGTAGAATATCTAATTAAATTTCTCCAACGTGATGATAATAATTACGAAAATAAATATATTCATATTAAATATGTCTCATAAAAATGTGTTTTTATATAATTTTTTGATTCGTAATAAAAAGCTTATTGAGTTACTGCAAAAATTCACTCTGTTTCTTAGCAGAATTTCAAGAGAAGCTGCATTTACAAAAAATTACATTTAATCAATATGTTATAGAACATTCTGTTCGTCGATGATTTTTCTTCTAAATTTTCTAAGTAAATAAAATTGTAAACATTACATCTGCTTTATAATTTTGAATGGTATCTGAACGGGTAAAACTATACTTTAGAGTGCCTTTGTTGAACTTGGCAATTTTTTTGACACTATTTATTCTTGTTCACGCCGATTATAATGCTGACAGGTATGGTTGAACATTCAAAAATAACACAACGTCCTTTGGATTTTCAAAATTCTAAAAATGATAAACCAATCAGCCTCGACTGGATCTAAACCAATCAGAACACAATTCGGTTTTGCCCAGCTTAGCGATCTATTGTGATCACAACTTGGCAAGAATCAAAGGGGCACACTAAAGTATAGTCTAACCTCCGAACGGACTAAATTTGAAGAGCATCAGGCAGAGACCAAAATATCCCAAACAAATTATAAAAGCACGAGTCAGATGGTCAAGGATAAATATCGTCTTGTTGGAAGCAATTCCTTTTATATTGACAAAAGCTTAATTTAATGCATTGAAATATTATCTACAGTGCAAATGAACCTCGAACTGTACCTTAAAGTTAACGGTATGGAATACTCTAACATTTAGGATTTAGAAATTACGCCAAAGGCCTTTAGGATTTAGAAATTACGCCAAACCACGATCACACCTGAGCTGGCACCTCCTCTTTGGAATAACAATGCTTGTAGGTAATGTTTTGATTTTTAGATATTAGATCATTGAAAATTACTCCTTTTTAATTTCAAAAATTGCTTAGTAAAGCAAGTGATGAGCGTTCCCACTGTGGATATTTTTTTTTATTATTATTAGAATAAATACAATATTTATGTTTAAATATGAGAAAATCAACACTTTTTTCATTCAGCAATTTAAGTGTAATATTTCATGGATAATTTTTAGGAAGATTTAACTGAAGTAAGTTATAACGTTTAATCTTCATATCTTGACATGTCCTGACGATGAATTGATACCTCTGGGTGTGACAGGTCAAGTATTAGGGGGTTTTCTGCTTGATCCCTATTTCTAAGTTACAAGGACTGCTTCGGCTGCTTCTACTAGCAGCTGGAGCCAAACTCAAGACTGGGTACAGGGAAATACGCTGATTCGATAACAATAACATGTCATGACGCTACGAAATTTTTTACTCCTTTTTGTAGTGGTTTAATTAAAGGACTAATAGAAATTGTACCATTTTTATTCTGAAAACTGAAAGAAAGAAAGTTCTTTTTTTTAAGGATTTACGCATTCCATTGATCTAGAATTGAGTTACCTGTGTTATAAATGTATATTTCACCATTAACTAGAAGGCAAGGTAAATGAAATTATATATACTTGAAAATCAGAATAGCATATCATAATTATGGTGTGAAAGATGTTTTATCATTGACGTAAATAAATGTATTAAAGCATAAATTTTAAAAAGCCAGTTTTATAATAATATTTATATATTACCAACATATAGTTTTGGAAAAATTCCAAGTTTAATGTTTACCTCATTAATTTGTTTTAGATTTAACATAAAATGTAAAAAAATAATGAAATTCTCGTCACTTTTTTGTATGTTTCAAGTTTTAATAACCGAATAATAAAATGCTTCATGTTGTCTAGATTTGACGCGAAAAGAAAGATTTTGTTATATACTGGGAAAAATGTTTTAAGAATATAGACATAAATTTTTGTTATCACAACAAAATATTTTAAGTTAATAAATTTCTACATATTGTTTTGTGAAGGGACCCTTCCGAGATCAGATCGTTTATATAGTAATTACCTCTACCATTGAATAATGAATAATTAAAATGTTCATGTATCATGATATTATTACCAATTAATAAAAATTATTTAATTGGAATTTTTTTATTATTTAATACACAAAATAATATCACAGTTAAACTACAATTGTAGAAATTACTTAACTAAGTATAAATATCTTTTATTCTTAATAAATTTGCTACATACCTTACATAACAAAGCATAAAAATTGAGATATGATGAGTTCTTATGAAACGGAGTACAAAATATTCCATTTTATAAAGATAGGTTTTAATGCTTAAAAAATCAACTCTATGTTATTTCATTAAACGTAAGCTTAAAAATTATTAATAATTTTCTTTTGTTAATGAAATTAGAATTGTCACACGCTTGACACATGAATTGCCATTATGTCACGTGAATCACATTATCTCTTTACACACACTCTTAAAAGTTTTAAAATGTGATGACATGATGATAAATCATCAATGACTAGCAGAAAGACATAAAAGCCAGAATAAATGTCGCTTTTTTACGAGTCATGGTGAAATAGAATATTTTATTACATTCTGAAAAAAACGAGATTGATAAAATGGGAAAAAAAATCTATTTTATGCAACATAATACTTACAAAGTTAAAGAGAATGTATTGTTCTTAAATGGTCACATGACCCAAGCAATCGTACTTGGCCACCCACGGAGCAGATGAACATTCTACTTTTAAACCCCTCCGCTGTAACCTATTTAAACGTCAAGAATAAATGTCACACTTACTGGAAAATTTCTGATGTGAGTATTCTATAGAAAATCTTAAAACGTTCTAAAAGCCTTTTTGTAGCATTTTTTACGAGTTTTCAAGAAATGGAATAATAAATTATTCCATTTCACGGAAATTATCTACAGAAAAATAAAGATAAAAAGGAATGTAGAACTTTATTTTAGTGGAATGTACTTCAATCAGAAACATAACGTGTACAAATCTGAAAAACGGTTCCACAACGCATCATCTTCAATGGACTATTGTCCTTATTTACGTCTGCTACCGTACTAGACAGCTACTAGTACACAAGAGTAAATTATAGTACTGTGAATGAAATTGTGATGATTAGCCATTAAAATTGAGGTTGGATTATATTACTTTTATAAAAAAATCTTTAAGCTTGGCGTCAGTTGGCGATTTAACCAAGGTCGTTATGGTAAGGAATGATTTTTCCCATAATGGAAATTCTGTAAATATTTTATCGACGATATCTTATTTCTATTCATTTTGTAAGCTCTAAACTTGGATCTCTTCTGAAATACAATATTGTAATTCTGTTTTCAAATTTTGTGGCAATTTTATCACATTCAGATGCATAACGCGGTGGAACAACACCTAATAATCTAAGGTACAGACTAGTACTTCGTCATGTATGTATATGTCTACGGTAAGGTATGATCTCTTTTACTGAACAATTATTCATAGGCTAAACGCTGAAAGTTAATTTAATGGAAATATATGAAAATTATAAGGGTAAAAAAAACTATCCAAACCAATGCCCAATAACCTTATTAGCCATTGTTTATAGTAGTTAAACTTTTATTAAATCCACTCACACCCAACAATCCAATAACTTAATTTCCAACTTCTGTAGAATCACTTCATATATTCCGCCAAAGAACGAGATAGTTTTCAGTATTGTAACTTTTTGATGAAATTAGTTAACATATCTCTGATTTCTTTCAAAATTAAGTATGAAAATAATGGGAAAATCATTTTAAATAAATAAATTTTTAGTAGGAATTGTGGGATCTATATTTTAAAAATTTTCATTTTAAATAACAATGAAGTCTTTTTTTTAATTTCTTCACTTTCTTTTTATTTAACAGAAAAAAAAACAGATTGCGTAATCATAAAAATGATTTTCAGCACACTTAAAATATCAAGTTACTATTTTTCCGTTCACCAATACGTTAACAAAAAAAAAAAAAAAAAAAAATTTAAAAGTTTTTTTAAAAATTAAAATAAAGGATTATAAGTAATACCGTCAAAGAAAAAGAATTGGAAAAAAATCGCTTAGTAAGTACTAATAAAAATTGTTAAAGTGTTGAACTAATCAACACTTTTTTCCTTCAGGATTTAATTTAAATTGCTCAGGTTTTTTATCTTATTATTTTTTTAGAAGTTAATTATCAATCCTGATAATCTTTTTGATCATAGAATTTATTTTAATCATTTCGTAAGCGTGCCATCCATATTCAAAAATATCTATTCTTAACGATATATATAACAATATTTCAATCATAGGTATAGTGAAATATTATAATAAAGATTCTATAGTTTATTTTTTATGCCCTGTTAAGTAGTGATTGGTGCAATAACTTATTAAGTATCTATTGAGCTCCTTAAGTACGCAAATAAGAAAAGTATTTCTTATTTACACAATGTTACTACAAAGCTAATATTTTTAAGGTAATGAATAGGGTTCTATTGTGTTACAACTTAATTATCTTTGAGTCAAAAAGACCACTAAAAACAAGGCAATTGTTAGCATGAGATGAAAACCATTGTCATTGCTAAATAATGAATATATTGTTTAAGTTAGTATTTATGAGGTCTTTATTGTTATTGTACTAGCATTTTCCCTGTACTTAGTCGAGAGTTAAACTCTACTGGTCACTAGAAGATGCCGGGTAGGAGTCTTGGTGATTTAGATGCAAGAATCAAGTGGAAGAACCCCTGATAATGGGACCTGCTTCCCGCAGAGGTATCATTTCACTTGGAAGACATCGCGAACATGATCTGTTTTATGTGCCACAGCCGCCTTTAGGGAATCTTATGTTAAGCAGGGAATCGAACCCATTATCTTCATACAGTGAGAATGACTATCTTGTCCAAGTTAAACAAATCCTGTAGTTTCTTGGTTAAAGAAGATTACGCTTTTGATAACGCAGAGTACTTGATTCTATTCTTACTCAACTAAGTATCAAATAAAGAGATCACACAGAGGAACATTAACGCCATGCTTATGTATACTTAATATTAATCAATTCCTGCTCCACTTAATACTACATCATTGGTATGATAGAGAAATCTGGAGGAAAAGTGTATTTGGACATGCTATCCTCATCTTTTGCCACTAATTCAGAACTGAAAGGCATTTAGCTCCATTTAATGGTTTTATATAAAAGGTATTTCAATTGATACGTATTCCACTAAATAAAACTTCTTCCAAATGGAATAATAATTTGTTAGACATGTGATATATGAATTATTGAAGACTCACACTCATGATGATAAATATCAATAAAAAAGTAGAACAATTTTTAAAAACTTCACCCAATACAGTGTATATTGATTTGGGTGATAATATTGTTTAGGGGATCTTTAATAAGCATTCAGTAAAGAAACATCTACCACCAAATGTTTAGTAACAGCATAGAAACATGCTCAATTTTTTTATCCTTTTATAACAATAAACTTTCGATCGAAGTCTAAATAATTTATTCCCGATCGATGTTTTTAAACCTTTTGTTGATGACAACATTTTTTAATTAATGATCTATGATGAATAAGACCAAAAAGGATTCTGTCATTAATGGCGAAAAAAATAACAGATTCTATCGTTTATTTTCATATTATTGATGTTCGGTTTTTTGTTTATAACAATGACGTCAACTTGTCCTGCAAAAAATTGTACCCTTATAACTGTAAAATCACGAACTCGATACCAATTTAATAAGAAATCGTTTTATAAGTAAAACTTGTACAATGTATAGTTAATTCTTGTCTATAGCAAATTCATTTAAGTGGGTTAAAAAATATTTTAAACATTTTTTTAACCAAACATAACTTAAAATAGACATAAGAATGTATAAATTTTTTATTTAACATTATTTCATTTTAGTGTTACCTCTTGATAAAAGAGCTACATGAAACTAAATGCCATTTTTTATTCAATTTTTTTCGGTGTTTTCAAATCGTGTTTGAAAATCTTTCAAGAGTTTGTTAAACTTTAAGGAAATCCAAGACTTTGACTCTTAAGGTTTACAATTCAGTTCTTCGTTCAAATATTATAACAAAAATAACCTTACATGTTTTGTATCAATTGACGAACCCCAAAATTTTAGCACCCGCGAGCCAAGCTTCGAGGAAAGCATTTCATATTTGCAAATAATGAATACTTCATGAACATAAATGTTTATTCAATTCTTGATTTTTTTCAACAATCCAAAAGATAAATGAATTATTCTAAGCTAAGATATAAATATTTTAAGAACACTCTAGCTGTGTGTTCTTAAAATATTTATGTCTAAGTCTAGAATATTTGCATTGTAATTAATGAAAATTAAATGAAAAGAGTCATGTAAAAAAATCACTAGAAACTAAAAATGAAAAAAAGATTATATTTTGCCACACACACACCCTCACATTTGCATTTACTTTTATTATTTGAATATTAAACCTAACTTTCAGATGCCATGCGTCAGGTAAAGTTAATTTAAAAAAATAACCAAGGAAATTTTTTTTAAAAATTAGTTTGTGAAATAAATATAAACATTTTAATTGTATCATATATTGATTAATCCATGTTATATTAATAATTTTTTGGTCCATATTAGTTTCATAAAAAGGATTTAAAAGCCGCTTAGGATACAAGTTTAAAAAAACTTTTAGATCTTATTAAGTTTTATTGTTGTCAAAAAAAAAATGTTTTTTTCCCTTTTTTAAAAAACTTCTGAATACAGGTTTTGATTTGTGTAAAATTCGAACTACTTATACCGCAATGCTAAATTTCAATGTTTTTTAAATCCCTTCAAGAAATATTTTAATGCTTCAGAAATTATGGAGAAAAAAAGAGGGGCTTCGTTCTTAAAGAAGTACATAGTATTTTGATTTTAAAATGAAAATCTACCGATGTTGCTTCTTTTAATCTTTCATTGTAAATGGGATCTATAGTAATTTTTTAACTGTCCGACATAAACAAAAAGTCAAATTACTTAAATTATAGAATATAAGGAGAATTAATTATTTTTATTTTATTTTCATTATGTATTTTTAATTTTTTATGTATTTTATCAGAGGAATTGAAAATTATCTTCATCATTAATTTGAACATTAAAAAAATACATGTATTAATTATTTAATCAAAAAATTCTAATTATTTTATCATTTTTATGCTATTTTTTAAAAAAATCTTTGATTTTTATAATTGAGAAGAAAAAGTAAAGTTTATTTGATAATACTGTTTGTGTAAAATACTTATTTGTATAAAAAATATGAAAAATTTTTTGAATATTTTATTTATTTATGCTACTAATCATATTGAAAGAGCCGACCACTATGTCTAGTGGTCAATGTGCCTGCCTGCGGATGGGGAGATCCTGGGTTTGAATCCCAGTTTCAGCATTGATGTACTTTCTCTCTCTCCTGCCTTTATTCTTTCATTGTGTGAATGGTTGCCTACCCAATATAAACGGGTACCTATGGTATGTGTACTGTAGAAGTCGTACTCCAACACCAAATTACTGAGCTTAGATGGCTCTAGACAACAACAACAATAACACAGTGAAAGTGATACTACTATTTATATTGTAATCAGAAGTTAATTATTAAAAATAATTTTGTACTATATGAAATACATTACGCCTTATAAATCACTCCACTTTTTATTACTTTTTTTTGTTAAAAGTCTAATTTAATTATTTCTGTTAAAGCACATATTACGTATATAGATTTGAATATTTATTTCTTTAGATAAAAAATAAAGTGATACTTTATTTTTTTAGTACCACTTTATTATATAATACACACAAAAAATAAAGCATAATTTTGTGTAGTCGGAAAGTTTTATATTCTTACATTACTGATTCGGATAAAAGGGAATATTGGCTGAGCAGAATGTCTAATGACTGGGGTTTCGAAGTATTATAAAATAGATAAGCCGCGGGGGACGTTAAAAAAGTCATTAGTTCTTGGGAAGCTTTCAGTGCAAATAGGGAAGGAGAGTGAAATCTATGGCACTGTATTGAAAGGCATTGCAGGGTTGTACACGGGGTTCGAGTTGAGTTGATCCCAGGAGGTGATAAGGAGGTAGAGGTTTAACGAAGAGTTCTTTCCCCATGACCCGAGGGTTAATCCTTTTGGAGTTGTCTGAAAAAGAAGAGGTCAATGCCTGAAAAGCTCTTGCAAAAAGTGTTGCTGAGGAGCTTGGCTCTAACAAGGAAATAAACGATCCAGTTGGGTGATCTATTAGTGGTTGGTAATATCAGAAACATGCAAAAAAATTACAATTCCCTGCCTCTGTCTATCTTTCTAGTTATGAGACTCCCTAATAAACTCTTAAACTGTTAAAATTTTTGTATATATTGTACGGTACTCACAAATTACTTTCAAACTGAATTTTTTGGTGGAAATATGTCCTTTACAAGTGATGAAAACTTGGAACATTTCAATATATTTAATCTACAGATATTAAACAGATTTGAAATTTTAACCTTCTGTAAAAACTAGGTCTTTATTATTTATCCAAGTTGTATTAGGCTAAGAGCGCTTTTCAGAAAATTTGACAATTTTAAGAATCCTTGGAAAATTTGAATAATTTTCATTATGTTCCCTTAAAGCCGGATTATACAAAATTTGGGTTATGATAATATTGTCAAATGAACCTTATTTATATTTGAATGATTTAGGTCTCTCTTTCATGAAATTTGTGCAAGAAGATTTGAATAGAAACAATTCTAAAAAAAATTTTATCACTAAATATTAGGGTTCAAAGAAGTGTCTCTATTAATACAAATATTTGAATAATAAGGCATTGCATTTACCATATGTCTTAGTTTTTAAAAAATATATTTCGTAAGAGGAAAATCTCAGCAGTATATATATATATATATATATATATATATATATATATATATATATATATATATATATATATATATATATATA
>JAPDSC010016603.1:877274-925195 GCA_026290005.1 Latrodectus geometricus | reverse complement strand
ATATATATATATATATATATATATATATATATATATATATATATATAAACTGCAAATTTTATATCAACTAAGTGAATCGAAAAACACTGAATTATTAGGCTTTATTTATATCTATTTTATATTATAGTGCAATTTTTTGTGGTAAATGAATTTACCATCAATGCGTTATATAGAAGGACTTAACAGTATCATAAGATATATGGATATTCGATCAACATAGGGATCTTAAAGAAGCTATATTTGTTTTCAGACATTTTTCCTTTTTTTTTTTAAATTTATATTGTAACTGTCTAGAACGCCATCTCTGGATGATCTTTGTAACTATAATATCCCCAATCTCAATTTTTTTTTTCTGTCGAGTACCAACCAGGCTGTCAATATGGGGTGCGCTGCTCCACTTTTTTCAACTGCAATTTGGTGTGGAGTCCGACTTCTTCATACATACATGCCATAAGTACCCGTTCATAGGGTAGGCAACCATTCATACAAGGAAAGAACAAGGACAGGAGAGAGGGAAAGTGAAAGTACATCCATGCCTGAACCGGGATCGAACCCAGGACTTCACTATCCGCAGTTAGGCATGTGACAGCTAGACAGAGTGGGCAGCCTGAATCTCGTTAAACAGTCAATTTAACACCCTTAATACACGTACTAACTAATACCACAAATAATACTGTTATTTGTACTACAAACGTACGTTTAAGGGTTAAGGATTGCTAAAAGAATGGCTTAATATCGCCAAATATTTTCGCCAAATATTGTAAATAACTATTTAATTATGTTATTTTAAAGTTGTTCATTCTTGGTATAAACAAAAAAAAAAAAAAAAAAAAAAAAAAAAAAAAAAAAAAAAAAAAGAAAGAAAGAAAGAAAGAGCTGAATTACAATGGAAGAATTTCAAAATATTCAAAAAAATGTAATTATACGTCAAGGCAGAAAAAATGAAGTCATTATTTTTATTTTTCAATTTTTAAAATAACTACTAATACGGATCTATAAATAAATACAATAATATTTTCTATTTGTAAATAAAATACCTAAATATATATTCTTTCATCAAATTTACAAGCAAACTAACCAATAAATAGGACGTGATATTTTTTAATGAGATTTACAAACCTGAGAACGTTTTCAATGCCATTGCAAAAAAATAAAAAAAAGCAATTTTTCGCTTGAAATATTTCAGTTGCTTGGCAGCCTCACTCAATTCAAACTTTCACGAACATATCCGTTCTGTTAGAACAGAAACAAAAAAACATTTTCGTTTTTAACAACTTGGAAAAAAAAAAAAGGTTTTACGAAATTTTTATCTCATCTCGAATTTTATTCTTGCTGGAATGTATAAGAAATCTACTACAATTGCAGAAATAGCAGGAGGAAAAGAAAGGGAAAAAATTTATTCCCTTTTTTTACGGGTTTCTTTTTTGATCGATATTTTTTCTCTTGAGAGATTCGTTCTTGGGGAAAAAGAAAGCAAGGAGAAGGGAAAAAAATTGCAGAAGCAACAATTGTTTCCTTTTACTCAAGTGTTTTCTCAAATCCTTCCGTAAGAAGCCACTCGTGTTATTTTACTTTTCCGTTTGACAACAGGCGAAAAGCTCCTGTTTTCGAACAATCCATTGCAACGAGAGCCAGAAAAGCTCATTTTTTTTATTTCTCCATCTCTCTTAGCTCGGTCATCTTTGAAAAGCAGACGATGTAGTGTTGTTAGGAAACCTCGTTTTCTGAAACTCGCATTATCCATGTTATTTTATGTTCTCCCCCCCCCAACTACTCACATCGAAACATTTGTTTGTTTCAATCTATTTTAAAAAGGAATATATTAAATAAAAAATCTATGTACTTGACCATATATAGGGAAACTTTTTAAATTTAAATGTTGTATTTGATAAAAACTTGTTGAAGAATAGCACGAAATTAAACATGTGAATATTCCTTTTCATAATAAATGTAAAATAATTTGAGTATAAATATGAAATGAAAGATAATTTATCAACATTTTTTTTTCATGTAACTTTTTTATTACTATTAAAGAAATTGCATTTATTATGTAAATAAAATTATTCTATATTGAGCAGTCATTGTGTGAAAAAAGTACCTCCTATTTAACTTATGTCCTATAAAGCATGTGGCAAATTTACTTAAAATTATTAAATATAAAAGTAATCCATGAAAATTATATCTCTCAAGAGAAATTATTTGCTTAATTAATGGAAATAACGATTAATTAATAAATATTAGCGATTATAGAATATTTATTTCAATTAACTAACTTTTGAAATACTAGACATTACATTTTTAATGGCAATAAACAACCATTAAATTTAAAATATAATTAAGAACCTGATAGAATTTATTCGGTATCAATAAATATTAAGGCGTAATTTTATAGTTGGTTATTTACAAAATATAAAACTACTAAGCATATTAAATAAAGATATTTCTTGTTAATAAGACTAATGCTACTAAATCATGCCACAAAATTAAAACAACAGATACTGCCAAAATGTAAATATTAGAAAAAATATGCGTATATATATTTAAAAATTATTTATGCGTAAATAATTTATTTTCAATAAGTAAATATGTAATAAGTACTTGTTTTATTTTAGGATGATAATAGTATAATGAATTGGAGTATACCAAAGATTTAATTTACAAAATAAACTTCAATGTTTTTTTTTATAAAGTTCGATTTTATAGAATTAGCTAGTTCCTGTTTATATTAGGAAATGACTGATAAACTTTTAGCTTATTTATTTATTTATTTTCATGCTGTAAAAAATATCACAACATGCGTGATGGAAAACTGCTCCAAAATATTTCAAAACTGTGACAGGCAGTTTGACAGATAATGGCGACACCTATCATCATTCCATAATGAACTGCGTCAACTCTGCGACCCCCGTGTTTGACCCCGACGAAAGTTCAAGGATCGTTTCTTTCAATTAAAACTTCCTACAGAAAAATCGTACCTCGTTAGCAG
This sequence comes from Latrodectus geometricus, assembly GCA_026290005.1. Classification (NCBI taxonomy): domain Eukaryota; kingdom Metazoa; phylum Arthropoda; class Arachnida; order Araneae; family Theridiidae; genus Latrodectus; species Latrodectus geometricus. The sequence goes on along the minus strand of JAPDSC010016603.1, from coordinate 922,209 downwards.
CTGCCTTCTTTTTTAACAAGGTATCCTCTGGATTTTAGGAGATCGAATTATGTTCTTCAAGGCTCTTATATTTCTCGAATTCACCGCCAGACTTTCTGTTGCCATTAATGAAAAGTAATATCAGTTAAATTAATGTTGAAAATAATTTCTACTTTTACAAATTTTAAGGGCTGTAATTTTTTTAGTAAGCAATTAATATTTGTAGATGAGCTAAGCGATTATAATGATAATATTGTTAATATGATTAAACTATGATGAAATTGTTTATTAATGTTCAAGTTTTAGGAGCAAGACAAATTTTTTAATGGAATGATCAGAAGACATTTCATTTAAAATGGAATATCCACATCAACCTGAATCTGCAATAAGACTCTCAAAATGTATGGAATAATCAGAAAAAATTAAACAAATCAATTATTAAAAATCGATGTGATGTAAAAACATTTCATAGAAGTAAAAAGAAATGTTAATATATGTAAAACATTCAAGTTCTTTGATATTTCTTTATTGATGATGATAATATAAAAATAGTTAATAATTATTAATTTATGAACGTTTTGTGTATAAGTTTGCGTTCAAAGTACATGGGCTGTTAATATGTACATCAATATGCTAACTGATATCTTGAAATCTTGAATTCCTTTTATCAATTGTAATTAATGAATGACAAATTTTATAAAATTAAATATTAAAAAATAAATTGTGAAAAATAATATTAAAACTAAATAGATGAATAAATAAATAAACGCATTTATTTATTCATGAATTAAGTTTAAGATTATTTTTCACACTAATTTATTTTGTAATATATATTTGATTCTTTTTAATATATATATGTATATATATGAATAAGTAATAACATTTATTTATTCATGCGTTTACTTTAATATTATTTTTACCTTTTTTAATCAATAAACAAATATATTTGTCAATTAATTAAAGAAAAAAATTCTATCAACACAATAACACAAGTTGACTTAGTGGGAAGAAAAAGAATTGATTAAAGATTCTAATTAAAGTTTAAATGCACACTAAATAATACATCTAATCTTTCAATAGAAATTATTTTATCATTGAATGTTAATTTAAATATTCTCCAACCCAGATCATTACACAACATGTTCATAGTTTAAATATTTCTATTGAAATAAAGTGCATAAAAAAAGTATTCCTTGTTTTTATTGACATGTTTTATGAAATACATAATTTTTTAACGAAATTAAAACAAAAGTATTTAAATAACAAATGAATATGTACGTATATATAAAATATATTAGTTTATTAGTTACATGTCCGTTATTTATTAGAAAATATTTCGATTTCCTTTATCTGTCAATAAATGGGTGTTCTACTCAAATTCCATTTATTATTAAGCGTTCGAATAATTGACAGATGGCACAATATGTCGTCAGCTCTAGTCTTAATTCTGTAAGTGTGCTTAATTTGATGCAGCTTGTGCAGATTTATTATAGGAGAAGTGTACTGCTTTAATTCAAACCACGTATGTATGTGTTTCAAGTAACTGTAATATAACTTTGACGATATTTTTAAAGAAAGATAGATTTAAGAAATGCTTTTTTTTAAGTTTGGGTTGGAAATCACAAGTAATGTTGTCGTCACACATGTGGATAATAATGTTAAAAATTCAGAAGAAAACGTCTTTATTTTCATGGAAAATTGTATGCATTAAAATCAATGGGTGAAATATATTAAACTTTTTACGTTAAAACTTACTTAGTGGTTTGTTTGAAATTCCCTATATGTAATTTTAATTTATGAACAAGCAAATTAATGTTTAACATGTTTAAATTACAATGTATTTGAAAGTATACTGGCACCTTTGTGATCTAAACTATCAGTTATTATTTATATATATATACAGGGTTATCTTTTTTTTAAAATGACAGTATTTGGGGCGCTTTGTAGCGGGATCTAATAGTCGAAATGGTACACCAAACTTAGTATTTAAACTAATCAAAACATAGAAAAAAGGATGTCGTTAAAAAAAATTTAATTCCAGAAATCGCCGCTAAGGCATTTTGTGACGCTGCTGGAGTTTACAATAAGGAGTGATCTAGTTGCCGAAATGGCACCAAACTTGTTATTTAGACTAATCAAAACATAGGAAAAAAATTCGTAAAAACAATTTTAGTTCCAAAAATCACCACTAGGGCATTTGGTGGCGCTGCTGAAGTTTACAATAAAAAGAATTAGCATAAAACATGGATATCAAAGAAAAATGCAAATGTTGTGTGATGACAGCGCCAGTAAGAGGGGCTGTAAAAGCAAGTAGTAGAGAGCTCCGGCAAATAATCTCTGCTGAAGTAAACGAGCTCCAGTGGCCATGCCTCTCACGTTACCGGAACTGGTGAAGCTGTATTATATGAATCAACGTAATGTATCAGCAGCTCTTCGGGAATTTCGAACCAGAAAAAAATTTCGTATTATTATTATCATTTCTGAGAACAGTGCTCACATTGAATGTGATTTAATTCCTCACCAGGGAAGTTAATATAGTAAATAAACATTAATAAATTTATTGTACTATTGTATATTTTTTCCCATGTCTTGATTAGTCTAAATACCAAGTTTGATGCCATTTCGGCTATTAGATCGAGGTACAGGGTGCTCCAAACACTGTTATTTTAAAAATGTTTATTATATATGTATATACTTAACTTTAATACTGTATAATTAACTTTAAAAATAAAGTTAAGAGAATTTTCATTAAAAATAAGAAGGAAATCTATATTCTCAGTTCCATATGTAATGTAATTTAAAAATATCCAGAAATTCATGATTATTTAAAAAGTTGTGATCAAATTCAATCTATTATGATGACATAACGTATTAAATCCTTTACTTTGGTAATGTTCAATCGATTTTTTAGCTTTATGATGGGTATAATTTTTTATATTCCGATATGGATGCAGAGGTATTAAGTCCAGAACTTTGGATGATTGCTTAAATTCCCCAGAAATTCTATGTCTGTTTGAAGTAAAAGTCATAACTTATCGGATACGGTTGCAGTCACGCGATTTCCTTTTGACTACTTTGGCTTCCGTCCAATCCAAAAGAGGATAGCATAATTTTTACGAATTTACATTTTTTCTTAATTTACTTTCGCCTGCCAGTTTACTCTTAGTAAGACTTCATTAGCACAAGGCACTATTCGGCCAAAATCATTATTTTCCAAGCTCTTTTAAAAAGTATACAAATATAATATTAGATAATCCTGTAAGTTGAAGTAGACATTATCAATTTACTGGACTCAAGAGGACATATCGTTGTTGCAAATTAAATTAAAAGTTGAGTAGAGCGAGAAATATTTTTGATGATTATTGAAAAAGTAATAAGTTTGAATGTAAAGGAAATCTTCTGTTGAATTAGTGAAGAAAATTTTTATTTGTGTATGATTTTTACCATGGAGCATCTAATAATCAAAAAGAAAATTGTCCTTTTTTATACATAATATGTTGATAATTTCTTTCTTTTTTCTTTCACGAAAATCGCTTATTTTTATTGCTTAATTGGTTTGATATATTTTAGTTTTTGATTTTTTTTACTATACAGTTCAGCTTCATGCTTATTTTCAAGTCTTCTTTCATTTACACTCTGGTCATTATTAAAATCAAATCTGATCCGTAAAATATGAACATAATATTTGATAATCCTGAAAGTTAAAGTAGGCATTATCAATTTACTGGATTAAGTAGGCACCATTGTTAAAAATTAAATTAAAATTTGAATAGTGAGAAATATTTTTGATGATTATTGAATGAAAAAGAAATCTTCAGTTGAAAATGTGAAGAAAATTCTTGTTTGTACAGTTTTTATCACTGAGCTACTAGTTATCAGAAAGTTGTCCTTTTTGATGCATGATGGTTGATAATTTATTATTTTTTTTCCTGGGTAATCACTTCTTTTTATTGTTCAAATGGAGTGGTATATTTCAGTTTAATATTTTACTTGGTCAGCATTATGTTTATTTTTAAGTCCTCTTTCTATTATTTTTTTATCCATATTAAAATCAAATTTAAAAAAAAAATTGTATTGAAAATATTAACATTTCTGTGTTTAAAATGATTGTCCTACTACTGTTTTGAAATTGTAGAAGTTCCAGTGTTGCGTGTGTTCTTTTATACAATAAATTTGAGACTTCTGACAAATAATAATGTTTATTTTCCAGAGAATAATGTCGAACAAAACTTTAGAACACCGTCTTACAAAATCGTCTGATTACAAAGCTCGTTCAACTGGCACGAGACTAGTTGAATTACGAAGAATTAATCTTCTGTTAAATGCCAACTGGAGGGAAATAAAAAGCCACTGAGTGCACACACTCGATGGCATCAATACAATGGTGTGACATCACTACAAAATCTTCAAAAGATATTAATCTTCATAAGAATTCCATGCATTAAAAATTTAGATTAACTAACTGTTAGAGATTTAGAATCCGTTGGAATAAGAGTCTATTTTTTAGCGTTCCAAAGACATTCGCAACTTCACCCACACCTTTATCTGCTTCATGGTGTCAGATCTCCCATGCTGAAAGATGAGATCTTGGTGGGTGCCACAACATCACTGATTAACGCTTTATCCATCGTGAGAAATGCCAAACCCACATTTCAAGTTCCCCTCCTTCAGAATCGAGCAATCTGAAATTCGATCTCACCCCAAAACCTCTAACTGTAGATGGAATAGCGACAGCTCACCCCCTCTTTTCATTCACCCTGGGGAGAGAAGGGATCGCAATAACACTTTTCCGTTCTGACACTCTGAAGTGAGGTATGAGGGATGAAGTAGAGTTGCACCTGACTGGTGGCAGTGTCATGGCATGGGGCTGCACGGGAGTCAGCGGAGCGTGGGAGATTTCTCCTGGAGTTCCTGAATTAATTGGGGGAGAGCAGGACAGCAAAAGGGGTCTTATATCGATCACGTGTCTTGAAAGGTAGCGTTAGGGAGAGAGACCCCCTCAGCCCTAAATCCTTGGTGTCATCGCATCTCCTCTTCAACCCGTTGTGCTTCTGTGATACTCAGGGGGAGTATGTGTATCTTTGCTAGGGATGTTAATCCTCATGTTGGCGAGAAATATTATCCTATGCCCTGCTCCTGACAGCCATACACAATATTGATCATAGGCTAAGCTTATGCTGCAAAATCGTATGACTTGCATGTGTTCGCTGTTATCCTGCATATGTTTTAGGATTAAAAAAAGAAAGGACGAATCCTAAATTTTCTCTAATCTAAATAATGAAAAGTTCTCTAATTTCATAGACTTCTTGAGTCTCTCGAATCCTTACGCATGAATTCTAAATTATAGACTTCTTGAATCTTTCGAATCCTTACGAAGGAATTCTAAATTATAGACTTCTTGAATCTTTCGAATCCTTACGCATGAATTCTAAATTATGGACTTCTTGAGTCTTTCGAATCCTTCCGCATGAATTCTAAATTATGGACTTCTTGAGTATTTCGAATCCTTACGCATGAATTCTAAATTTTCTGCAATTGAATCCTAAAGATTACGGAAAACATTACGAATTGTTATTTGGGAACCCAATTTTTAATAAAAATATTTATCTCATTTCAGATAATAAAGGATCTTTAATAGCATAAAATTCTTTCCAATCTTATTTAAAAACTTATTCCTCGCATTTTGCGAAACTTTTTCAAAATTTTTATAGTTTCTGTTTGTAAATTTTAAATGTTTTTCAATTTTTATACGATATTGAATGATAAAAGTATTTAATCCTAAGAATTTCTCTCTTCTTCGGCATTAATTTTTATAACTGAATTCAAAAATGTCTTACAATCTAGTGGTTTTTTCAAGTTTTCACTAAAAAGTTCTAAATGCTCATTTTATTTAAACAGCATATACTTTAAATATCCTTAAATCGTGCGAATAGTTTTCATCTTGATTTGTAGGTCCATAATCCAAATTCAAGACCGAATACTTAAAGACTCTCAGACACTGAGAATTTTGATAATTTTTTTGACCGTTATTAGCAGCAGTGAACTTAAAAGCTCAAATCTTCTGGGTTCAACATTACATACAGCTATTTTATTTTACTTGGTGATGTAGTAAAAAATGCCACCCTGTCTAGCGTACCAGACTGCGGATGGGGTGATCCTTTGTTCGAATCCCGGTTCAGAAATGATTATACTTTGTCTCTTCTGTCTTTCTTTTTGTGTAAATGGGTTGTTAGTGGTTGCCTACCATATAAACGGGTCCCTATGGCATGTATGTATTGAGAAAATCAGACTCCACACCAAATTACGGTTCAGTTGCATAAGTGGAGCAGTGCAACCCATATTGCCAGCGTACCTGGCAAAAGACAACAACATTCGATAATAAAAAATAATAAATCTAATCTATTGTATTAAACGGTTGCCACCTGAATTTATGCTTGAAAATAGCATTTATACACATTTCTGGATCATTACTAAATATTTTAGAGAGGGTGACATAAATATGAAACATGCACAAAAAAAATCATAAATTAAATGTTAGCAATTAGATTCGAGTTTATAAGTTGAAGCAAAGAAATAATAAGTACAAAAAATCAAATTTAACAAACACAGTATTATTACAGTTTATGTAATTTTTAATATCATTTTAGTAAAATTAATTAATTTTAAATAACAAAAAGTAGTATTTTGAAAATCTTATATTAATACTAATAAAAGAGTTATTCAAACAGCTCCATTATTGATTTTAAGAATTTTTGAGAAAATAAAACGAAAATGTAATTTTTATGAAAATAAGCTTTCTTAAAATATGAAACATGATTTTTAGGGAATCTTCAAATTATGTTAAGTGATTTGTTTGCTAACTTTACGTGTCACATAATACACCTACGTAAACATGCTATAGTATTATGCATTCAATTAACAGTCTAGCTAAAGATTAATTTCGAATTTAAAGATTAGTTTTCAATTATATTTAATAAAATGTTACATAAATAAAAAAAATATTAAAAGGATTAAATTATTTTTCGAGTATGAGTCAAGTAATATTGGATGATAATTAAATCCTTCTAATTAAAATAATAATTTCATAATATTTTAGCCAAAAATTTTGAAATATAGAAAAAGCTCAAATTTTTTTCAGTTTATGAATTTCTAATTTTACAGAAAATACGATATTCAAATATTTTTGAACTAAAGTGCTTACTTTCTATTTTCAAGCCAAAAAGATTTAAGAACTTCATGTATTTAACAAAAATTACATTTTTATTAGTAAAATACGTTTCGCATAGGAATTGAGCAGCTTTTACTGAAGTAAAATAAATCGTGTTTCCTCAAATCCGAAATAATGCCGAACTCATAAAACGTTTCTGGAATTTTGTAAATTTAATGAATTTTTTGTGAACCCTAATACATAAATACTAAAAATGAAAAATAATTAAAGAAACAATTATACTTAATATTAAGAAAATTCTTTTAAAAGGTTATTTTAAGTATATTTAAAAATATAATAAACAGCTATCAATAAATTCCACAATTTACTAAAGTATTTTTAATTGAGTTCCATCATGCAAATATATGTAATTAACTAATTTAATTTTATAAATTCATGCTTTTTATTTAATGTAAAATTAGGTATTGTGGATATTATCTTTTTGGGATAAGCTTCGTCCTTGTGCATTGGAAAAATTTCACATTTGACACAACCGAAGATCCTTATGTTGAGAGAGTCTCTCTTTGACGCTTTTTAATACATCCTCTGATTAAGCGAGGGGAACAGACTGCCAGTTCAGCTGTCAACCTCGTCCCTTGATAATAGTTTTAAGTTGCAGAGTCTGGCTTTGTGAATCGGTTTTGATCTATAAAAATAAACAGCTGTATCACATTAACCTAACTAACTCAACCTATTTCAAAGGAATTATCCTGAGTTATTGATACAAATCTTGGTCTGATACACATATTTTAAGGATACCTAAGGAGCTATATACTTGGATTTGAATATTTTATGTATATTTATCAAACTATAATAAGTATTAAAGTAAATTTTCCATCTCTATAAGAGTATTTTTAAATACTCTTTTAATAGAATTTGAATTTGATCGCTAATAGTTTCTCTCCAATCGTTCTTGCATTGATATCGATAACCTGTTGGCCAATGGCTGAGTGGTTAGCGTCCCTTAGTCTTGGGTGGTAGGTCCCGGGTTCGAATCCCAGTTTAAGCATGGACGTTTCCTCTCTCTCTCTCTGTATCCTTGTCCTTTCTTCTTCTGGCATGATGGGTGAATATGGCCCACCCTATAAACAAGTTTGTGGTGGTATGACGTGGGCAATGCTACTCGTACCTCCATCTTGGTTCACAGGTACTCACTGGATAACGCTAAAATGAGTAGCGATTTCTGGCCTTGTTGTGGGTGGCGGATTCAGTCAACTTGTGTGCCTCACCATTAGAAAAAAAAAAAGTATTTCAATAACCTTTACAAAAAATGTCGAACCATTTTTAATCACTTTTTTAAAAAATACCAATTTTGGCATTTCCAAATTTTTGGCACCTTATACTTTTCTGCCACTAGAAGATGCGTTTCTATCTCAAAAATGTGACAGAAAAGAGAACATTAAAGTGCATTTCATTCCTCAGAATATGCTAAGGGACGTATGCCAATTTTTATTTTTTTAAACCGCAAAGAAAAGAATCTTAAAAATGCCCACCAAAGATCTTACTATAGAAAGAGATACATGGAATAGTAATAGTACTAGAACAAAAAAAAAAAAAGTATTCCATGGATACATCTATTACTAAACGGAAGAAAGAAAAAGAATGCAGTGGAAGTTTCTCACTACTCTGCCGATAAAAATCAGCGATCATATTTCAACGTCAAAACTTTGCGTTTTTCAGATGTTTCGGCTACTGCTTTTTCTGTATATCTGTCATACTTATCTGGGTATCCTTTTTTTTTCTTCGTGCCACCACCCCCGGAACAATTTACTGCACCCTTCTTTTTTCGGAAGACAAATGACTCAGTTTAGCGTTGTTGTCACCAGTCTCTAATGAGGGTAATCTATTGCATCTCTCGTTGCCATCGAAGATTTAGAAATTTATAGTTATATATCGGTTTAGAACTTTTGAAATAAAAAAGGAGATTTCGAAAGAGGTCTGCAGCGTCATCTGTTTTCAGTCGAGTGATATTAGGCGGGAAAAATCCAGTATAGTATCAATCATAGAAAAATCTTACATTTTGAGAAATTATGATGAAATTATTTTAACACAAAAAAATTATTTTTTAGATTAAATTTTATATATAAAAAAAACGTTCCACATATATAAAAAAAACGTTTCACGATTAGTCAATAGAAAAAATATGATCAATGACTTTTTTTATTCGGTTTATTAGAATACTTTATTTTAGAAAACAATTATTTGATCTAATTTTTTTCTTTTATATTAAAATATAAATTTTTTTATTTAATTTTTAATATATATTAAATCTTCCATTTATAAATAAATTATTGTAAGCAATAATCAATTTTAGTCAAGTGTATTTTAATTTGGTACGTGATATTTATATATGAGAATACATGTGATGCACACATGCGATGCACACATGCGATAAAATTATTATTTATATGTATAGTTTTGAAAATGAGACGAGTGATATTTTAACTTTTTAAATTTTTAAGGATAATTTATTATATAAAGAAATTAATCAAAATATTATTAAAGTTTTCACATTTTCTGAGATACATTGGGGAAATTGTCACTATACATGTCAATACATTTTATATTATAATCCAACATGAAAGAATAAACACATCACTATTCTATCATCATTATCTTAAGAACAATTGGTAATTTTATTAATTTTGTCTCATAAAACAATATTATTTAAAAACTAATTAGTGTGTATTATAGTTAATAACTTATCACATTAATCTAACTAAACTCATGTTTATAAATGAGGCAATATATATACTATTTTAGCTTTAGAGTTTCATGAATTATAAGAATTAAAATTTGAAATGTAATTTATTATGCTGACATATTGGGCATGGCGTGTTTTGTACTTCTACCTCGTATTTTACTTAGAAACGCACTGTGTAAACTAAATCGATTTTCTTATCGTTAGAGAAATCTAAACGTTTTTATCAGTACTGACACTAATGAGAAATTAAAGCAGATTGTTGTGTGAGGGATCCCAAATTAAAGCAAAAATATTTTTTAGGCCATTGTTTTGTAGATAAAGTGTTCAACATGCATAGTGACTAGTTTAAGGCGTATATTTCTTTCAATAACAAGCGAATATTTTAGCAAACTTTGCAATTATACTAGTACGAAATGTAAAATACAAACACAAACCTTACTTCATTTGTGAAAGTTATATTGATCAATGAAAAATAAATTTTTCTGAATATTGTGATGATATTTTAATCATGTTAAGCCAATGACTTAATCATTTTTAGTATTGTAATATTTTAAATTGGTTACTACGTTTATGTAAAGCCTATGCCGGTAAAAAAATGGTAAATTGTGGGTATAAAACACTTTTGCAGACAAAAATGTAATTTTTGAGTTTTCACAAAAGCTATTTCACATAGTATAGAAATTAGTTTTCTGTTCACTGTTTAGTGTTTACATTAATGATTAAAATTTATAATAATTAAAATTAATTAATTATAAATTACTTGTTGTTGTCATCGGGTGCCAGCCAGCCTGGCTATATGGGGTGCGCTGCTCCACTTTTCCAACTGAACCATATTTGTTGTGGAGTCAGACTTCCTCAGTACACACATGCCATAGGTACCCGTTTATAGGGTAGGCAACCATTCACACACACACACAAAGAAAGGACAAAGACAAGAAAGAGAGAGAGAAAGTACATCCATGCCTGAGCCAGGATTCGAACCCAGGTCCCACCCATCTGTAGTCAGGTGCGCTAACCACTAGACAGGTTGGGCGGCTATAAATTAATTAATAATTAAAATTAATAAAATTTAGGTAAATAAATTTCTGACGAGAATAAAACAATGAAAATATTATTATGAAAACTAAAATATCAGCAATTGAAAATCATATTTACAAAAACTAAATTATCCTATTTCTATTAGTACTCTAATTAAATATTTATAAGAAATACTTAAGGCTTGAATTCATTAATTCCTATATTAGAGTCATTATTTTTATAAAGGAGTGTAAGCATTTATGTTAATTAATGGCATTTAGAAGAGTATCCTTAAAATGCGTGATAAATTTCTCAAAACTTGAGAATATGTTACAATAATGAAATAAATAATCAAGAAAAGAAATCAAGTGGATAAAAAAGTACTCGTTTGAAAACAAAACTTCGAGTACAACTAGAAAGAAAAAAAATAAAGTACTTCATGAATCAATGCTTAGCAAGACACATTCTGTCTTCGATTGAAAATATGGTAACACCCGAATGCATTTGAGAATTAAAAATATTAGCGCATGATAAGGATGAGATTGATAAGGAACTATTGAAGCATTTTTGCCTATTCTTTTTGCATCACAATGCTGACGAATTGTTGCTGGTGATTAATGATGCGATCTCAAGCGTTTTCTGAAACGACTTCCGCACGCATTCGATGATGAGGTATTGAATATTGCAGACCAATGTATGCGTAAAATGTCTCTTAAACACTTTGTGATAACTATTGTATAATGAGATACAACATGTCGTCCAAGAATTTCGAATCCTCCTCGTCTTTAAAGAAAAGCATGAGATTTTCAATGTAAATACAGATCTAAATAGATAATCTTTTTTTTTTTCTGTAGATGCAGAGGTTAACATATCTAACAAGTCTGTGCCTCTGAAAAAGAACGCATTACTTCATTCAAAACGACCCCTTTTAATCATGTTTGAAGAATGTTGAATTGTTTTTTTTTTTTTTTTTTTTTTTTTTTTTTTTTTTTTTTTTTAGACCATTCCGCTTATGCTCTTGAAAGATTCATACATAGAATAGTTTTCATAAGTCTCTAAATTTTCACTTTAATTCTTTTGCTTGTGGCTCTTATATTCCTGGAACTAAAAGAGCTAGTACCTCTGTTATGAGCATATGTTAGAGGAATACACTATTTATAACAGTGTTTGTACAGATCAAGGGAAAACGTGATAACAGATGCCGTAGTAACCAATTAATTCTACTCATCCTGTCATTTCCCCCACTATTTGCTGTCTGTCTCTGTTTACCTGAAAAATTAAACACCAACCGTATATCAGTATTCTTGTTGGGAGCAATCTCTGCTAAGTAATCGGACAGCTGTAATTGTTTAAAATTTTTCAATCAAAGATTCTGCTAATTATATTGAATTCCATAACCCCATTAGTCGTACTTCATCTTTCTTTGAACTTTCTTATTGAGTGAAGTTATCCAAATGATATCTTTTGTTTACTCATTGGAATAGGACTCAGAAATCAATTATCAGAAATATATAGAACTCATGATCGTTAAGATCACTGAACATTGTTTGATAGCTTTTATCGATTTTTTTTCAGAAGAAACAGTGAAATAAAGTTATCTATAACCGCATGATTTACGAGACAGGAGACAAGTTTATCTCTAGTTTACTTTTCCAATTCATTCTTTAATTTTTATGGATCAATGATGTTTCATTAAATCTGTCTTAAAACCATTTGATTTCAATTCCAAAAACAATCCCGAAAATTATGTCCTTTCTATTGTTTTATTATTCTATGTTTAATTATGCATCAAAAAGCTATATTCACAATCAACGTAAAATTAAAACAAATATATGTCTATGTTAAAGTTAACAAGTATTTGTTAAAGTTAACAAGTAAGAAGTAATAATAATGTTAAAGTTAACAAGTAATAATTAAATCGCAAGAATCTTATTTATTCCATAAATCATTCTCCATGAAAAATATCTGATTATTCAGCATTTTAAAGCAAAGGTAAAATCTAGAGAAATCACAATTTATTCGAAGCTGTTATTTTCGAGTATGTTTAGTCATTACATTTGTAACGACTTTTCTTTAATTAAAAACAGAGTTTAGTAAATACTCATATCTACAAAATATAATTAACTACGCTACGTAAAAGAGGGGGAAAATCAATTACCACAATGTGTAAATGTCTTTTAATCGAAAATACTTTATTGGCAAAATGGCGACCAAAGTAATGAGATTTAAGAGAATGGTCATAAAAAATGTTTTATTGGAAAATTCGTGCATTAATATTGTTTTCTAAATGAACAAAAGAAAATGCGATATTCTGTTATTTAATGCATTCGTTGAAGTTTCTAAAGTTGTTAAATAATAGCTAGTCATAAATAGGAAAATCTTCCTGTTTCATTCCAGGATTTCCTGCATGAGAAATTGTAATATTATTTAGTTTTCGAACGAGGTTATAAATTATAATTTTTTTTAATTATCAAGTAATATTAATGATGGTCAGAATGAAAGAAAACATGTATGTAAATAATAAAATCTTACATTTAATACATTTCTAAAATATCATTTAAATGCAGCATTGTAAGTTTAAATTTATTGGCATAATATTGGGAATGCTAGTAAAGAGTTACAAATATGATAACACAAAATTATGATTGTAATTAAAATTATAGATTATGTTATACTGATATTCACTAAAAAACCCATGAGGTTTCTAAAATCAAATTGTGTTCAAAATTTAAGTCGTGTATTATTATATAATATTATTAACGTTTAGTGTAAAAATATTTCAACTGTGACATCATCGGTGTCATCAATTTCGCTTAGTGGCATGCATAACTATGATTTAATAAACATATAACACCCATTTATATTCCTTTTAAGATTATTCATTTGCCTATTTATCATGACTAATAAAGATATTTTTTATCAGTTATAGGCATTGATATCATACATGATCATCAACAATTAGGTCTGTTACATGATATTATTTTCCGTGATCTTTTTGTGAGATTACTTGTGTACTTGTGAGATCTTTTTCCTTGTGCAATTAGAAGATTTGTCATAAAAATTAACATTTATGCTCTTATGTATTTCATTATTTCTTTCTCTGGCAGTATATCTACCAAATACCATTGCATAATCGGTGTCAATCAACACTATAATTACTAAAGTAGAATTCCATTTAGAAAAAGGAAATTGGTCGTAAAGAACAAATTCATATGGAAAAAGACGAGTTATCAGAAATTGATTATGCAACCATAAAAATTTACGTATGCAATATGGAAAAAGAAATACAATAGCCATCTCTCTGTCTGTATCCAAAATCTAACCTTACATCTTAAGGCACAAACAGAATTGTTAAAGCAAGATATATTCTTCCACATTATTTAAACTCTTACAAACATTCATAATCATCTTACCATAAATATCAACTAAATCGAAATTTTTTACAAATCATTAAAGACCCAGTCTGAGCAATTTTTATGTAAATCTTACACGGTTGTTTTAAAATCATTAATTAAAATACTACCCCTTATGAAGATCTTAATAGCTTTAGAAAGACATAATTATATTGGGACATGAAGTTAGCCACTATATTTTTTAAACTTACCATCACTTCTAAACACTAAATTCAATGCTAGTACAATGACCCAATTTCTGCTTAAACAATTTGGAAAAAATTAGTTATTTCTAGATGTAATGAGAACGCACAATCAAATAATCCATGAAAATATAGTAAATTATCTTCATTTGTAACACAAAAATCGATTTTGACTTATAACATTGTCCAAACTAATTATGAAAGAGTTTGAAACAATTCTAACTAAAATTGATCTCTGAGATTGAACTGAGCTTATACAACTCAGTTGTACCAGTGAGCCATGCAATTTATTTTAATATTTAGGGTAAAAGATGCATGTCCTCTTGCAGAATTTTATTACTGAACACAAATGATAAATCCCTGCTCCATACCAGACTGTCCGCCTTACACCAGATCCTATTACTTACACCAGGAAAATTTACTCTCGTCGTTGTATACATAGCACTGGATAAATTGTGACAGCGTACTCGAAACAAAAAGGTTAAGCACCCCCTATCAATCCTTCTTCGCGCCTATTTATTATTCACTACTGTTTCTTTTCGCCTGTCCTCTCCATTTTATTAAAAATTGTTTTTCTTCTCGCACATCCATCCTCCTAACACCGACGACAACCTCGTGTGGAACTCTTCATGCCCCCCCCTCCGAACACCCTTTCCCACTGTTCCATTAATCTCTGAAAACTCGCTCAAAAATAATTCTCGAGGGACGAATATGGCTACACTCCTTTCGAAGTGGTACAGCTTTGATTAAGAGACTTCAATTATTTACCGGTTCGAGGCTCCGTAACTGTAACTGTAAGTGATGGATGCGCTAGGATGATTTTTCTGTTACGTGTATTTTCCCTGGTGCAGTAAAAGGGTGGTAGAGGGAAGAAAAATAAGGATTTAATGCTCCATATTTGCTTAAATGCTATTCACTGTTGTAACGGCCGTTTTCATTTGTGTATTTTTCATTAACGCAGACGATATTATTAGCTGTGTGAAGCGACACCTGCTTTTCTTTTTGGAAGGATTATAGTTATCGTTTGGCATTAAGCTGTCAAGTAACGCTTCACGCAAACGAGAATTGATTTTTGAAGATCATGATGGGGCTTACTTGAAGATGAAGTTTCGGTGGGTTTTAGAAACAATTAAAAGTATGATCTAAATACTATTATTAACCTTTGCAGAGGTATAAATATATAACAAATTCATGATTGTTAATAGTCAAATTATTAAATACCATAATATGATAATAATAAATAAATTTTTTTAATTATAGTTTTTGATATTGGTCAAGCAGAGATTACTTTTTATTTAATAATATAAAAATAATTTATTCTATTAAAGTATTTTCTTTCCTTTAATCTTATCAAATGTATGACATACCTAATTAATATTTTTGCGCAAATTAAATTGTTCTTTTTATAATTATATTGTCATTTCTTAAAATTAAGTCTAAGAAAAACTAATTAGAATTTTTAAAAAAAATTCTAAAGTAATTTTGAATTGGAGTAATTTTTTAGTCAAATACGACTCTTAAATTTTTAAATTGATCGGGACTTCCACACTTTTGCACAATTATAATAAATAAAACTACCTATAATTTTATTAATTATTATTGTCAAGATTTATTTAATCTATCTTAATTATTTTGATTTTCATTTTGCTTAAGAAATATTTAAATTATACTCTCTAGAATAAGTTTAGTTATTCTGTATTTCTAATAGTTTTTAAACTTCTTATCTGTGTAAGTAAATTTGCTACAAATTCGTTTTTTTAATAATAATCTTCGTCAAGGAAACGTATTTTTTTTATCATATAATGAAAACTTATATGCATTTTAGATTTTTTTTAAATACGAAAGTTATTTGTATTGTTTCTTTTTGATGTTGGTTATTCAAAGTTTATATATAAATTATGAAAAATTTTATTCTCTATTTTTATATACTGCTGCTGTTTATTTTAAACTAAACAACAAAAAATAAAGAAAAAAAATATATATGGCTTTGCAAGAAGGGAAAAGAAGGATCATTCACTTGATTTCTACTTTGTACTCCGCTCTTGGGTGTGACGTCACATTTATCCTTGTAGTAATCCCTACGGGAAAAAGTAATTTCAATTTTCCTTTCCCTAGCGAAGAATTTTTTTATCTCCTCTTTTTTACATGAATATAATATATCTATATAGCGTTATTATTTTCTCCAGCCTCCGCCAACAGTCATTCGTCATGATTAGTGTCCCACATCCTTGTCCCTATCCTGACCAACTTCTAGGGATTTCTGGGGAAAAATTGCAATCGAAAACAGTCTCTTGTACGAAGTGAAATATTACAGGACTAAGAAGAGAATGAAAAAAACTGAGGATGTTTTCACTCGTTTTCTTTCCTTGGAATTCAATTTTTTCCCTTCTTCAGGCTGCTATAAATCTAAGTGTCTCGAATGTGAAGTGTTATAATAAGGAAATAGAATTTTTTTCCTTTCCAATTTTTATTTTGAGCCAAAAATCCGACATAGTAGATTTTTTCACTCTCTTTAAAAGTAATTGTGTTATTTTTCCCCTTACTTTCTTTCCTTTCTCTGTGAGTAGTTGTTCCACTTGTGGGGTGGGCCCGTCGACGAGTTAATGAAATGTGTCTCTTCCGTTGATTTAACACAATCTTGATTGGAGTTTAAATCTACCTGCTACGTTGTCTTCGTTACAAGATAAAAATAACAACTTTAAGGCAGTGACATTTTTTTTCCCTAATGCCTCTTGTGAAGTACAATAACACATTACGAGAGAAAAGAAGGAGTCACTTTATACTTACTTTGTCCTTTAAATAAAATGATTTAAAACACCATTTTCAACATTTCCGTGAGTTATTTTTAAGATAACGGTGAATAAAAGATAATGAATTTATAAATTACTCTCAATAGTGTGTTGAATGTGATTTTTAAGGATATCTCATTCTGAGTAGAGTAGTAGGGAATCTACTGCTATTTCTGTCGGAGTGATACCATGTTAGGCTTAACGCAAAATTCACTAAATTATTGCAGAATTACTGTAATTTATTTTCACAGAATTACGAAATATTAGTTTGGGGAAAAAGTAATCCATTATTTTTTCGGTAGACGTCTGTAGTGATCGATATCTCGTGAAGTATCTATCAAACAATTTCAGATTTATGCTCGTTGGAAAGGTGACATTTGACACTAAAATATCCTCTTGCAGTTTTTTGTTTGATTAATTCAGTTACGAGTACAAGGTTTTAAAAATGGAAGACAACAAACAGAAAATTCGATATATTTTCGTTTTTCTCTTGTAACGGCGAAAAAGATAGCCGCGTGGCTAAAATTGTGAAAGGTGTTTATCGTCCTATATAAGACTGAAACAACCAGTTACGTACAATTTTTGTTTCGTCGATTCCGTTCGGGTATTTTTGATGTTAGAGATGCACCTCGCATGTGGATACAGCATCATCGAAAATGTCTATAAAATATCAAAAATGATCGAAGTTAACCGCATGTCAGCAGTCGTAACGCGCAAGACCTAAAAATCTACATGAAAGCTGTTTTAAACCTTTTTACAAAGTCAATCCAAAAGAAGTTACATAAAATTCACGTAAAAATAATGGATTTCTTTTTCCCCAAACTAATATTAATATATTTTATATCAAATTCTATGCAAAATATATTACACAACCTTGAAGGAATAAGTTAAATACAGTAGGAAATATATATCAAGTAAAAATAATGAAAACTTTGATGAGCTAGTGTAAAAATTATTATTCATATTTCTTACAAAAATCTTGCTTTCTCTAACTATTCATGAATCTGATATTCCTTCTCTCTTTCTTATCCTAGTACTTCATTATTGAAACCAAGCCATCAGTTTTAAATTCATTAAATAGTAGTACTTTCCACATCGTACAAAAGACACTTCAATTCAAAATTGACAATGGCTATTCCTTAGAAATATTTAGCAGCTTTGTGTAATCCTCTAAAATCATTGTTACAATGAATTTGCAGGGATTCAAATTACGTTCAGTCCTCATGAATTCCTATTTGCAGACTTGCTCCAAAATTCCTATTTGCAGAACCATGACCGTAATTCTAAGTGCCAGTCGTCGATTGGTTTAGAGCAATCCTACGCGAAGCAATTCGATTGCTCTATTGTCTTAGACAACAGGAAGGAGTTAGCGATGGAGATGAGATTCATAGATTGATGATTCACATGCGTTATCCGCCTTTGAATTCAATGTACTTTGGAGCCGTTGTAGCCATGGATATTAGATATAACCAGACAAACATTCCTTGGCCCATGGTAATATTAAGATTGTTTTATGTAGTATCTCGGTAGTTTATTAAGATATTGAATATGAAACCTAATAAGAAGATTATAATTTTAATAATTTTCATGTCAACGAAAATAAAATTCAAGGACATCATCTGTAATTCTTTTGAGTATCTAGACTTCTACTTGTAGATAACTTGAATAAGTAATAATATACATACTTATTTTTATTTATATAGAAATTGATTGATATTTTATAGATTCAAAGCATAGAATGTTAGTCAGTTATGTTTCAATGGTTTGCTTTCATACTGCAACTTTAAAAATATGCTTTGAGTTGTTCATTGTTAATAAAGTTATATAACCTTTAAGATACATCCACATTATTATTGTTATCTGGCTGTAATTAAATGCATAAATTAATCGCAAGTGAAATTAAGTAGCTAATTCTTTACCTTATAGCTTCACTTATATCAGCTTCGAAAATATAAATTAATTTATTTTTTGTCATTTCAATGGTCTTAAGCTGACAGTTCATGTAAACTTGGCTTTAGCTAATTACAGATTCCTCATATTTCTTAAATTATAGAACATTTTTTTCTGATATTAAAAAAATGCATTTTTTCTTATGTTCCCTACTTTTCATTCCTTATGGTATTGAAGAATGAGTAACAATAACTTTTTTATTAGAAAATGTTTCCATGGGCTCATTATTCTTCATTTAATATATCAACAATTAGAATGAAGAATATTCATTCATTGCCGCCCAACCTGTCTAGTGGTTAGAGTAACTGACTACGGATGGGGAGGACCTGGGTTCGTATCCCGGTTCGGGCATGGATGTACTTTCTCTTTCGCTCTCTCTGTTTCTTGTCCTTTCCTCAGATGATGCATGAATGTGGCCAGAACTATAAACGGGTTTGTGGTGGTGTGGCGTGGGCGATGCTACTCGTACCTCCGTGACTTGGTTGGTTCACAGGTGCCCACCGGGTAACGATAAAATGAGTAGCAGTTTCCGGCCTTGTTGAGGCAAATGGACTAATGTACTTACTTGCTCAAGGGTGCGCGCCATTAGAAATAAAAAAAAGTATTCATTCATTTAGCGTCAATGATTAAAGCATGGAATATTTTTTGTATTCGAAGAATTTCTATATGTTCCCTTCTCATTATTATGGCGTTGACAACATTTATAAGAATATTTCTTTTTTTATAAGAAGAAATTAAATTTCAGAAGTAATTATTTATTTTATATTCTTTGGGTTTAATATATTAAACAATCAGTATAATTTCAAAATATTTTAAATTGCGTTAAAGATTTTACATATATTCAAAATTCTTTGTTTTTATTCTTAACCATAAGTTAACTGTAATAATATAAATAAAAATATTATAATAATAGCAAATATTATACAATTATAATAAAAGCATACATAATAATTTTAAGTACTATACTTTACTCATTAGACTCCCAAAGTACGTTTGTGATAGTATGAAGCTAGATGTTATACATATAATTAATTTTAAATATTAATGAATATTACTATTTATTAATATTTAAAATTAATTATTTCCTTGAAAATATATATTCTTTTGCATTAATAAAAATGAGAAAACATATATTTTTCTTCATTTTAACTTCAATCCTCAACATATTATTTATTTAAATATTAATTAATAAATTAAAAAATTTAATTAATTTTTTAATTTATTAGTTTTTTAAGTAATATGATGGGAAATGTAGCTGATAGCTACACAGACAAAACAAAGTTTATTCTTTTAACGACTTCAATTTGCAAATAATATGGAGTATGTAGAAAAATGTCAAAGCATAATAGAAAAATAAAAAAGGAGTTTTATTGCATTACTTAACATTTAATAAGGCAAGTCATTAGATTCAATTGAAAAATAATTCTTTCCAATTTCTGTTCAATAGACAAAGGTATTAAATGAAAGACAATTTTGAAAAACTAAAATTTTTATAAATATAAATATTTTAATCTTTCACTGAATTAGTTATAAGTTTATATATATACATAGACGTATTTCTGTTTATTTCCGAAGAATACTTTTTGGTTATACTAATCCTATTTCTTTTCTTACAGGCTGGATGGTAGCCGGCCACTCAAGTCCAGTTCTTTTTCTTTCGAATGGTAAAGAAGCAGTAGATGTAGAAGGAGCAGAAGATCTGGAAGATGATTTCTCAGACACGTATGTATACATTTTATTTCTGGAGGATTTTGCAAGTATTGTTTTCTATTGTGGATGTAATTGAATTGACATAAAAGATTTTATTCCTGAAACAATATTAATTTCTAATGTTCCTGTAGTTTTATAATTATAATTTATTAAGTAGTATTAAAATGGGTTATATAGTTATTAAATACCATGGAGGTAATATTTGTTTAAATGTACTATGTCAAATTCCTTATTAAAAGATCCTATCGTGTTCTAGCAATTAAATTATTTATAGTGATAAAAACTAGGTAATAGTTTATGGTGATGTGAAACTAACACCATGTCAAGAAATAGCTTAAAAAACTTTCAATCATGAATGAAGAAGTACAATAAAGGTAAAATTCCTTGGTTTTACCAAGGATTCAATTTAAAACAGATTCGATATAAAAAGAAAGTGCCAGTTATATCATCATCATCATCAGTAGCTCGACAGTCCTAGCTGGACCCCAGCTTTCTCAAGAAGGCCGTGCCATTCCTTCCTTCTGCGCTCCACAGCTTTTCAGTGTTTGACCCTAATTGTGTCAAAGTCCCTTTGGAGGCAGTCAGCCCATTTCAGTCGGGATCTACCTCTTTTTCTAATTCCAGTTGGTCTAGCCAACAAGACTCTTTTAGTTGTTCTGTCATCTTTCACTCGTATTATATGTCCGATCCATTTCATACGTTGTATTTTATGGTACTTTATAATGTCCGGCTCTCTGAATGGCTTGTAAAATTCAGAATTAGTTCTCCTTCTCCAAATTCCATTGTCACAAACACCACCAAAAATGGACCGAAAATGGAAAAAAAACCCTAGTATCTGTTATCTAATCTGATATAGTATCCTGATATAGTAGTAAAATTATTTCTTTACAACTATATCAGGATAACAAGATAATAACTGATTTCTAATTTTACAGAGACATTAAGATTCTGGCTGATATTTAGATTCTTGAAAACATTAAGATTCAACGAATGATACTGAAGGAAGTATAATTACCTCGAATTACAATTAGGATACATTACTGATTCATACACCTCACTCAAATTTTACTAGCTATTCCAGAATAAAATTTGTGAAGAATCGTACATCCTTTTACATATCTCTCGATTTTATACAATAATAAACTTATGGCTGTTCTTCACTGCAAAATGAGTGGTGTAGAGACGTGTGGTTGGAATATTGGAATTTTCATTTGAGTTGTATGGTTTACTGCTATAGATAAATCCTATCTGTCATTTGTTTTACATGCTCAAAAATTAAATATGACAATTTGAGATACAGTAAGATGCATTACAAATCCTAATACAACATTGAATTTACAGGTTACTTCATTTGATTCAAATTCTAAAATGTAAGGTAAATATAAATAAAATTGTGTATTTTATAGATGATTAAAAAAAGAGAGATAGAAAAATAAAAAAAATAAAACATTTCAAAGCCATAGGCAATTTCCTGTCCTAAACATGTGGCACGTCATCATATTGAAATAGAAAAGTATTTTTTTGAGCACAAGATAATGGTTTAAGTGTCTGGAAAAGTGATAACTCATTGGAAAAATATATAAAAAGTAAAAAAATAAAAATAAATAAATAAATAAATTAAAAAAAAAAACCTTGTATTCCAATTTGTTCACTTGATGAAGGGTCAACACATGATATACTTAATCATAAGTTAACGCAAAAAATTATTTTTATACTTATTTTCAGATTAAAAACAGAATTTATCATGCTTCTGTTGCATATTATCTTAAAAAAACGTCTTTTGGGCGAAATAATATGTCGTGGTAAATGATGGCCCGTTGGGAAAATGCTCAAAGACACCAATTTGTTAACTTGATGTGTGGTCAACACGTGATATATCTGGATATGTGTTATTCTGAAGTAAAAAAACATAATCTTGGCGAAATGTTTTTTCTGTAAAATAAGGACTCAAGTGTCGAGAGAAAATGATAGGGAAACTGAAAGAACAAGAATGATGTACGAAAGCTGGGAAAATGTCCTTAAAGGAAAGAAGATGGGAAACAATTTTTATCCTAAATTGTTGACGTGACATGTGGTCAGAAAAAAAAGGACTTACGTAATCGTTTGTTATCTCAAAGCAAAAAGAAAATCACGTTCTAATCATATTTTCTGGCTATTAAAGACATAATTAATCATGATTTTTATCATATATTTGTACAAAATCTTTCTTCGTTTTTACTTATAAAATGAATAGCTAAAATATGACACCAGCAGAAAATCACTATACAATTAATAACATCCATTAAAAAAAACTTTATTGAAGTCTTTCAGAAGGATATTTCATTTCTTTAACCATTTCTATAACCAACGTGTATCCTAGATATACGTCAACCAATTTTCATCTGTTCTCAAAATTCAATGTAGGAACTTTTCTTAAATTTTTAAGTGACCAAAATATAATGTCAAATTCTGTGTTTTGGTAATGTGTTTCTCTAGTATGTTTATTATCAACAGTAAGTTTGTTAAGGGCTTGCAATTTTAAAATTTTTCAACCTAATGGTTTATTTTCTATTGATGCCAGCCAGTTGAGAATAATATTAATGTTTGTACAATTTCTTATATATTTTGTTTTTGGATCTTATATATAATGTTCTTATTTCTCGATTTACACAATTGAAGCAATGGAAAAATGACGATGGACGCAGAATTGATTTTGAAACTACACATGTCTAGGGAAAGATTTTGTTAACCAACATTGAGTTGATTTCTCACCATCTAATCCTCTATCAGATGTTTCTTGACATATTTTATTAGATTCATTGCAAATTTCGTAATATATTTTTAAGAATGTAAACAAATTTTTGAATGATTCAATTATTGACATTATCTTCATATCTCATGTATGATTCTCTCTGAGCAAATCAAATAGAATTATTACATCTGCGTCGATCTTAACTGATATTAAACTGCACTATGACATGACAAATTTTCACTATTCTTATTAAATATTGTATGCTTTCGCCTAGGAATATGGCGCCAAACCATTGTTACATTATATTTTCGACTACACCATAAAAGAAGCATCTTTTGTATTCAATCTCTGAGTTATCTAATTAAAAAATTTAATTTTAAACTTAAAAGTAATCTTTTAGAAAATAAATCTCCCCTTAATTGTTCCTCATACTGTTTTTTTAGCAGTTTAAAAGTATGCTAATATAATGAAGTTTAGATCAATGATAATTGCTCAACACTAAAATTAAACTTATATGCATAAAGGAGAAGTTTTATCAAAAATCATCGCCAAAACATTATTAAACGGTATTATTTGAAACAAATATTATCATTTTTAATAACACTGCAGAAAAAACTTCTTCTTTAAATTGTTAAATACAGTGAAATGAACTATCATTTAAAATTACGTTATTTTTAAACTACTGTTAGATTGCAACCTTGGCCATTCCTTGGAAGTGTTATTAAAATCACTTAATTCATAGCCCATATGGTAGAATAATAAAAACACACTTTAGGAAATTCTGTTATTATTTTTCAATCGTTAAGATTATCTCCAAGAAAAGATAAATTTTTTTTTACTTATTCTTCTACCTTTGAAAACCCTATTTCATTATGCGAAAGATACTTTCTCTCTCATCCAATAAACTTTAACGACCCGCTTGGAAATAACTTTGGTATCTTCATCAAGGGATTATTCGCGAGGCAATTAACGAATACTTAAGAATAATCGTTAAATTTTAACGATTACTTTTAAGTACCAGTTACCGAACTCCCATCCCAATCAGCTTGATTTATCTATTTTTACAGCACATTTTTCCGCTCTGGAGAGCATGTATCCCAAATTAAAGTCTTCCTGGGGAGGTTAATAACGTTACATTTACCTCTAGCCTAAAGAGATGTATGGAAAAAAAGTGAAATCCGCTTAAAATAATGAGAGAGGGAAGGGGACCCTGTCTAACACTTTTTGCAAAGATAGTTCGGAAATTGGTTTATACCTTTTTCTTCATCGATCAAATTCTAAAAATGTTTTTTTACCCACTACCGTTTGTCGAGAGGGTCTTAGAAAAAATACCTTGAGGGGGTATCGTTTTGCAATTTTTTTCATTCTTTATTGGAAATTTTACCGGAGTGCTTTTTTCTCAGGCTGAAAAAAAAATTACGCACATTTTTTGCTAAGTTTTAATTTTAGAGACACTTATGTTATGATTTCGAATACCCGTTAATGAGGTGAGAGACTAACCAGCTAAGTTGGGAAGGACAAATTTTTAATTTTAGGACTTAAACGTTTGAGTGCATTAAAATATTATTGAAACGATATACGTGGGGATGATTTAATATTTTCAATTAACGGGTAAATTTATCTTCTTAACGAGTTCTTTTCCTATAGTTTATTCAAAGATTGTTAAAGATTTTTTATGTCTAATAGTTAAGCCCCGTAATAATTGAATAGTTTCATTAAAATTTAATTTGCTTTTTTGAATAAATTATTACAATGTGCTTTGATATTTATACTACAATCAATAACAAGTAACTTAAAGATTTTTTAAAAGTGATTTAGAGTAATTCCTTTTGTATCAAAGAATAAGGCGTAGTATTCTCCCCAATGAATAGCCAACAATTTTTAATAAAAATTATAGCATACAATTATAATTTACTTTTTATTGCAAGCAGCTTTAGATCAGCATTTTTTGTAGAACAATTCAACTATGCCTTATAGAAAAAGGGAAGTTATTTGTACTTAATGAAAAAGAAAAGTATAACAATCACCCCCCCCACACACACACATATATATATATATATATATATAACAGAACTGACAAATATATTATGATAAATGATACAAATTTAGGCTTATTGTTAATTTATCAAATAATAAGGCAATTTTTATCACTTTTTGAAATGAAATTATGCGATACATCTTCAATATAATAAAGCAAGATTTACAAACTTTTCTCTACGAGAAGATAGCAGGTTCCATACCAAATAGTAATCATTACTAACAGTTTGGGCAAGTAAAATAGGTCAAGCATCGCAATGTCCTCCAAGTGAAATGATATTTCTAGAAGTGGCAAGCCAAGTCATTTCCCTCTTTCTTCCAAAACAGACCGCATGGCCTCTATGCAGCGATTGAGCTGGTCACGAAAGGTGTGCAACTGAGATCTCATGTCTCCAAAATCATGATTGAACAGTTCTACTACGATAAACCAGGAAATTATCATCTTGAGAGGTGCAATCCCCCAATGGAGCCAGCGTCATACATTGAAGTTGGTCCCACAAAAGAGTGATCTGTCCGTGTAATTTAAGAAGGTATCTATTTCTAATAACGAGGTGAAAGCTTTAAACTATTACAAAGCTTCTACCATGCTTCACTTTCGGATGGAAGCATTCTGAGTTTTAGAACATTCTGAGTATTTTTCTAAGGAGGTTTCATCCCATTGTGAGGAATGAGAAGAAACTAGATTCATTATAAAATAAGACGTGTTAACATTGATCCTCAGTCCAGATTTTATGGCCCTTTCATAACTATAATCATCGTTTTTGACATACGTCAGTCAGAAAGGATTTTGCAATCGTTGCTCAACCTCAATTGTTTTGTTCACATGGTTCTATTTGGTCTATATATTGGTTTAGTACCAGGATCTGTAGATATTTATTACGCTCAGCACCCACTTTTATCACCATGTTTTTTTTTCTTCCCTGTTGGCTACAGCCTTTTATAAAGTCAACCCGTCTCTTGCAATAAGTTTGGTTTTCCTTTCACAGTTGTATCTCACACATAATGTTTTGTACATGCTGTCATGTTCTTCGACTCGATGCTTATCGATGCCCTCAATCACTGTGCTACAGCGATTATTAATGCACCGACCAGGACTCCCTCTATCTTAACTTTTTGGAACTCTGAGTTTTTCATTTAAGCTTCACCGGAAATGAAATTAAGCGCATTAATGTACAATACAATAACACAAATTTTTGTGATTATAAGCAAAAATGTGTGGCAAAATGCTTGTAGTTACGTGTTTAATTAATTTTTATAGTATCACGTATGGAATCGACTATTTTTCCATTATTTTCCATTTTTTATCCATCATTATAGACTTTTTCAATATTTTTGGCAACACTTATCAGTATCTTGGGACAAAATTGTACACTTTCAGTATTTTTAGCTTCATTTATTTAATCATTTTCATAATTCTTTAGGTTTCCCAATCTAAAAACCAGTTTTATATTCTTTAAAAAATATCTTGCATTTTTTTTTATTCTAACAGTAATAACATCAGAGAGTTTTCAAAAATGCTTAGACATAATATCAAAAAATAACGATCAAAGATTTTAAGAAGTTTCCTTACTATATTAATACATCTAATTGATTTCTTCTTACTTAAGAAACAATATTTTCATGAAAAAATTCTTCATTAAGCAATATTTTATTAAATGTTGTCTATAAAATGCATTTAAAAGTTTTATCATGTAATTATTTTTAAGGTAGACCAGAAATTCAAATAAAGGTTCATAAGTCTATCTTATCTTTGTGATTTACTGAGCTTGTCTCTTTCAAAAGAAGCACTATCTTGGATTTTAAATACATTTGTATCATGGAGAAACAAAATATTTTCTTTCTCGTATCATTTCTTAGAATCGTAAATAAAGCCAAATGGAAACAAAAGCCAAACCATTTCTATATTTATTGAAATCCAACGTGGAGCCTGAAAAAATATTCCACTAGGATTTTTACTCTTTACCGCTAAGCCTAACTTTTTAGACATATTGATTGTTTTATAGTTGGAAAGAAGCAGAATATATATATTCCGGAGGAAAAGAAAATAAACAAGTTCGACTATATATAAAAGCGCATTGCTAAATCTAAATCTTATCCTTTCATATAGGGGAAGTTACAGAGAATATAGCCTATTTTTCCTCTTCTAGTACGAGCAGTTTCTTTTTGAATTAAGAACCCGTCTTGGTTTTCAAAATGGCTATTGAGTCGGCGCCAGGAAAAAAAGATTCGCAATTGAAAGAGAGATACGATCGGGTTGCGTAGTTGCTATTGTACATACATAGACGTGAGTCGATTTTGTATGTCATATATAAAAATATTTTTTAATATTTGTTTGGAGAAAGGAAACATAAATTTCTTCTAAAAAAAAAATGAAAATCTTAGAAACTTAATGGAAACACACACAAGTATTTTTTTTATAATTAAGACTGATAAAAATATAAATAAAACATATTGGAAATTAATTCTAAAGCTTGATTTTCAGAAAAAGATTGAAAATTTCATTTCCATACTTTAGCTGTTTTAAACGTTTAAAATCCTCTACATAAATATGATAAGAGTTAATAT
The DNA here is from genome assembly GCA_026290005.1 of Latrodectus geometricus. Lineage (NCBI taxonomy): Eukaryota > Metazoa > Arthropoda > Arachnida > Araneae > Theridiidae > Latrodectus > Latrodectus geometricus. The sequence continues at coordinate 893,925 of JAPDSC010016603.1, read as the reverse complement.
TTTAAGCATAATATTTGTAATAAAAATTTTAATTAAAGAAACAGTTCAAGGTATTTCTCATATGTAAATAAAAAGAAAATTTATTGACAAATTTTTTTTCAAATATAAATATATTTTAAATAATTGTGAAAAAAGGATCGAAATTTATGGATATATACAAATGAACTTTAAAATTCAATAATTCAAATTTCTGCACTTTATCTTCTATATCGTGGTTTAAAAAAAAATCATTTCCTTTATAAATTTTTAATATATAGCGGAAATTTCAACTCTTATTTTGTTATTTTCAAAGAAACAATTATTGATATTCGATTGTATTAAATAAACTGCTCCGCATATTAATGAAAAGGTTTAGTAACTTTATATTTATGTTGCTCCTATTTTCCTTCCTTTATGATCATTTCACAAGAATCAAACGCTGAAATTCATTCAAACACGGGAATTGCTTAATCACTTTCGGAGGTGAATATATACTTGCATTTTTATCCTGTTATTCATTACTTTTGTAATCTAAAACAATCCAATTGATATAGGTATCCATTTCTGTTTGTCTACTTTCACCCATTCAGAAACATTCGCATTTAAATTTTTGTGTACCCTGTTCTTGTGGAGCTTATTGACAAATATCTTCAACGGCCTTATTTTTGTAGATGAGTTCTAATTTGACTGACATTTGTACTTTAAAGTATAGATTAAGCAGACTATGCAAAGAAGAAATTGTTATAGAGATTTCGGCTTGAAAAAGTAATACATTCATTAAAAGATTAGAAATCTTTGAAAATTTATGAGAATTTTGAATAGACGAATTGAAACTCAGACAATCTCTTTTTTTACAATTTTAATATTATTATAATAATTATAATGTTTGCCATTTTATTTCATAAAAATTAAACCTAACAAAATTAAACAGTTGTTATGTGGATACCAAAAATATTTTTTAACGTTTTTCGAATTTTTCTTTTGACAAATAACTCGTCTGTTCCCATTAATTTTGTTACGCTATATTTTTATGAAATCACAGTTTTTTCATTTTAACTCAGAAATTTAAAAGTAAAAAAAATTATTTCAAGTCACATGATATTCATTACAAAATAATCTTGAGATCAAGATTATCTTGCCTCACCTGCTGCTGTCAAACTAATTTTGTGACAGTGCTTATAAACATGTGAAAGATATTTCAAATGTAACCGAAAGAGTTTAGTTGATTCATTCTGCTTTTTTTTCAGTTTCATCTAATTCGAGTGGAAATGGGAATTTACACCTCAGCATTAGGAAGTGTGTCCTGTTTACGAAAAATTTACCATTTCGTAACGGTATAAAGTTCACACATTTTTTTTTTTTTTTAGACTAGAACTATGCATATGAAAGTAGTCCTTCTTATCCCATCATTTCGTGTAAGTGACACTTTTTCCTCCGGAAACTCATAAGAAATAAAAAGAAAATATTTTTTTTTTCATATGCCTGTCGTCTGCAGTTAACGTCAACAACGCAAATGCGGGGAGGGTTGAAAAAAATGTAACCCTCTGAAGAAGAAAAAAAAATGAGTCATTACATTAAAAAAGAAAGTATTCTTACAGCAAGGAGCTTTCGCATTCCAACTTTAACTCAACTTCTCCCCCAATCTTCTTCATCAACCCCGAAATCCAAATATTCCCACTTTCTTCTGCATTGCTTTTTTTTCTTCCCTCCTTCCAGAAGTTTGCTGCTGGAATTTCTTTCCTTCCCCCCGCCCCCCTCTTTCTCATCCACCCTTCCACTATCTTCAAGGAAGCCATCTTCTTTTCCTATCATTTACACTTTTAACTTCCGCCGCATCGTAAGGAGGTGTAGGGTTGTGGTGAAATTTTCTGAGATTGGTATAAGTCCTGAGGGTTGTATTTGTTGGCGATTTATGGGTGATTTTCCTTCTCGCAACAAAAAAACTGATCTGTCCGGGAATCCTAGATCCCGATAAGCTCTATTTCAAAATCAAACCAAACTTGTTATTCACTTGGTAATGAGCTCCGAGGAATGAATAACAAGGAAGTACCAGCAATGATTTGGAAAGAAGCTGGTAAGGAATTGCATTCATTTGAAAATGTTGCCTCGTTACTTTAAAGTATGATACTTCTATTTTATAACAAAAGAAATAAAAAATAAAGCCAATATTTATGATTGGAAAATATCTTAATTTATCATTTCTGAATTTTGCCAAATGAAATTCATAATAGTCCGAATGAGGGCACACAGGTTTGAGACCCAAAAGTTTTTCTCGTGAACTATGACTATGTTGATATATGATTTATTTAAAAAGCACGATCGAAGCTCTATTTATGCACTCATGTATATAGCATGACCTTCCTTTAAGCCATTTTGTATGTGAGATATATAATTGTTATTCTATAGTTGATTAAGCCTATAAGACAATTGACCCAAAGATCCCATCTGATATCAAAATCACAAATGATTGGTTGCATTCGATTTGTTGGTAGTTTTATATTCACTTTTGGCACACGAGAGTTTATGCAATTGGATTGGTATATCAAAATTTGAATTATTTCCTATGCAATTCTTTGCTTGAGTTTTTGAAATCTCGATTGGTTTTTCTGGACTCAGTCATTAAGGGTCGTGCTGACAGGATCTAAGTTTATTGCTTCACCCGTGTCCCTTTATTGTTATTACAGAGGAGATTTTGAAAAAGAGCTTGCCAACTTAAATATCCATATTGACAGTTAATCACCGTTTAGAATTATCAGGACTTTATGAATTTTTATGAATTAATACATTATTTAATTGTCACAGTACGAGATCTCTCATCGCACTAATTAATATTACAATTATAAAAAAGGTGTAATATCAGAATTAAAACTCATGCTTTATACTTAATATTCAACTCTGGAATGTTTCGATAGGATAGTAAGGATAAGTTATTTATTAGAATTTTTCTTATGCTTTGTCGAATGTACATTCCATAAATTCAAAAATACGAACTCTCACAAATATGTTAAACCCAAGACATATGCTGTGATATCTCATGACTTGCCTTCTATTTCTGCAGAATTTATATACTTTAATTTACGCTAAGAAATTATCCAATGAAGAGGATTTCTTACAAGACAAAGTCATTGATTTCCTCTAATTTTCTCTGACAACAATTAAACTTCAGTGTCTTTAAATATCGTGTTTGATAGAAATTATACATTTAATTGTAATTTGTAATTCGACCGTATAGAAGTTATTACTTCATAATATGTACCAAATAACATTAAAAAAATTTAACCATTTGCACTTGTGAACATTAAAAATAATATAAAAGAGCACTTTTTTAAAAAATAAGATATGAAAAGAAATAAAGGAAAGAAATTAGTTTGGCTTACTTATCAACCTAATAATATGTGCAGGAAAATCGTTGAGTTTCATAACTTACTCGATATTTGTTTTACTAAATTCAATTCAGCTGACTTCAGATTATTGATTGATCATTTAATACTTCGAATAAATATTTATCTTTTACATATGAAAGGTTCTACTTACTCATTATATTGGATGCGTCATTGAAAATCAACAATAGAGTGGGAACCGCGGAAGGGGAAGAAACTTAGTCTAAGTCCTACGTTCCCAGCTGGGATTGGGCACCGTCTGGAACTTGTGAATAGGAGTGATCCATCTGAATTTTGACAGTTGCAAATACTGTATATAACTGAGTCAAACTCAAAGTGTCTTTTTTAATCTTTGAATTTTTTTAAAAAAAATACTCATTTGAAATATGGATACATTTATTTTTATTATAAGTATGGAATTTCTCGCATACTTACCAATATCTGTTTTTGAAAATTCAAATCCTGTTATAAGTATATTCTCATAATTTCCCACCAACTGTAATTACTTGTTATTAAATTCGTACTTGTTATAAATACCTGTTATTTTTTATTATTTATCAAAATCACTTTTTTATAATATAAAATTTTATATGTTGCTTATGGAAATGAATTAATTTAATTTTTGTACATCATTTTAAATTATTTTTTACTGCAATTGATTATTTCACCCTCTATTCGCATATTTCAGAAAATCTTTTCATTATTATTCGAATTAAGTTTTGTAATACACTTCCAGTTACTTCTTTAAACCGAAGACACTAAATAACAACCTAATTTGTCGTATTTTTGAACAATGATCAAGATAAGGTCAATATATAAATTGATATTTTTTCTTCATACCACGTTACTGTAACGTAGGAACATTTGACCCTTCGGAAGTATGAATAAACCCCTAGAAGGCATTTGATTCCACCACTTTCCGTGACTAAAATATTACGTTTCTTCATCAAGTACAACAGTCCTCTAAATATTTGAGAAGTTAATCATACAATTTGCATAAACTCAATGCCAACAGATTCAAGCTATTTTAGTTGGTTAAAAATGAATGCGTTGCTTAATCGTAATGTGTTCAGATGTAATCTGACAGAAATTTTGTGGATGTAATTTCAAGTTTTATGATCCAGTTTTGTATTATTTAGTAATTTTTTTTAAAAAAACTGTAAAGTTTTTATGAAAATTTTTTGAAAACTTAGTATTAATAATAAAAAAAATAAAAATTGTTGTCTTTACAATAACAATTCATCAATATTACATTAGAAAATATTATTTTTAATAAGATAAACCTTTATAAAAATAATCCTTTCATATAATCAAATTTTTAATATTCTGTCGATGAAATATTATATCAAAAGTTAAACAATGAATGAAATCTCATGATATGCACCATCAAACACGTATCTTTCCATATTTTGTCAGGGCATTGGCATTTTATGTGATTTTTTTCATTTTTCAAATAAAAAAATATAAACAGTGCATTAATCATTCGAAATTACTTTAAAATGTTTACATTATTTGTCATTTTTTTCCTAAATGTCATAAATTTGAAAGAACAAAATGATGTTAACATTTAAATTGCGAATTGAAGTCAAAAGATGTGAATTGTTTTTCCCTAAGAAGTTTTTTATTATGCCGGTTTGTTATTGATTAGAAGGATCGAAATTCAAATTATATTTCAAAAATATTCGATATTCATTTATTTTAAACATTGAATACTTTTTAAAGAAGTTCATCCTTGTTAATAGGATTTTACAAAACATTTAAAAAATCTGCTTTTACATATTGAATTGTAATATTCTATGTATATATTAAATTGTAATATTCTGTGAAAGCATTTTATATAAATATATTCAATAAAAATTAAAGACAAATGGGACATAAATTGACAATTTTACATTTTTGAATGTATTTTATATTAGATTCTATTGAAAGAAAATTTATATTACCATGCAGAAAATAAAACATTTGAATATAAAGGTGTAAAAATGCACTAAAATTTATTTATTTAAATTTTGAAAAATATAATGTATTTTAGTTGTTGCAAAAACTGTAAGAAATTTTTAGGAAAAAATTTTAACAAGAAGCACTATGGTAAGTTTGGAAATACATTTTACTAAAACTTCTCTATATCTAAACTAATTATCTAAAGGGTGTTTATTGACTGAAAAGTTGCCATAAACATAACGTTATTTAATTATTTAGTATAATACGGAGTTATTTCCAATTTTTTTAAAAGAAACCACATTTGGAGTCAGAGCTCTTGACGATTCTTATGATCATAAAAAATTCTGCATTTTTTTAAATATAATTTCGAACAAATCTTCCATATCCGCCATTTTGAAATCCATCTCTTAACTCTTTAGATTTGATTGCAAATGCATTTTTAAACAAAATATTTATTCAGAACTTCTGAAGTTTATTTTACTTTTTTTTAAAATATTTTACGTATACCATCTACTGTTATTTTTGAAGTATATTATGATTATTCGTTACTAATATATTTGTAATCTGAACTGTTACAGATTCAAACACTGATCATTCTATCATGCAATAAATCACTTGGGAAAAAATGTTACGGTATTAGAGTAGAATATTGATATCCTTTTGAAAACATCTGTGAGAAAGAAGTGCTCAAAGTATTCAAACTTTTTACATTTGTAGTATGAATACTGCGGATTATATCTAAGCAATAATTGGCATATTAAAAAGCAATGAATGAAAAGAACATTTAAAAACAGTTTTTTGTTATTTTTTATTGTTATTCTACATATTCCTCATAAAAGTAAACGCTAATTGTTATATCTTAAGTATCTTTTACCATGTGCCATTCAGTAAAAAATATCAGTATGCTTAGCATTTGCTTCATTGTTGGAAAATTTAATGTAAAAATCATAAGTTCTACTAGCAGGATATAAGTTTAGATAATATTATTATTACCAAATACTAGTGTCATATTTCGGAAAGTTAGTTAAGGCAAAATCAAATCTAAAATAATCATTATCTACATACTTAAAGACAAAAACATATTTAGGTAAAAAGGAAAATAACGTTTGGTGAGTCTCAAGCAGTCTCGTGAAAGTTCTGCCCAAAAAGTTAATGACACCAGAAGTGAGTCAGTTGCCACAATGACTCATTTGCATAACAAAAATTTCGCTGAAAAATCTACAAAGGTAAACGTTACTGATTCATTCCTAGATGCTATAAGGCAAATATTCAGGTGTTGCAAATTGCTGATGATATGCAAATTCGTTAAGTACCTTAGAAATAACGTTTGGCGTGTAAGGTATTTAATAGTTTTTCAGATTTTTTCTTCCTTAGACCTCAAGAATGATCTGAAGAATTCTTAAAACACGTAAATGTCTATGAAAGATCCACCTCTCTCCAAAGTAATGAGTATATTCAGAAAAACAAAGTAATAAGTATCTAATAATGAATTTTAAGTTTTGTGCAATGTAATGAACACATCATAACGAAATTTGATTTTATTGAGCTATCTAATCTTAATATATTCTTTCAAATTTTAAAAATAAATATATAACGAATTTTGTTTAAAAAAAATTAAAAACTAAACAAATTTAAAATGTTTTTTACCTAAAAGCGCATTTCGAAATGCTTTTATGTACACATTGGAACAAAATGTAATGTAAGGGATATAAAAAGAAATTATAAGTTCCAACCAAATAATAATCAAATAAAGCATTCTGAGCGTTCCCATTCACTCAACTCCGACATGTCAGTGATGGGAAGGGGGGCTTCCCATGTAATTGTTCGAGATAATTGCAATCCGCGTCGTCTGTAGCAACCGCTATTGAGTTCCCCCCTCTCTTACTCTCCTGCCTCTATCTGCCTGGTCACCAAATCAGTCGCCAAAAAAATCACCAAATCCCAATAAAGCACACGCTTCCTATAAAAAGAAAGCGTAGATTGAATGAAAGAGCAAATAAGAAAAGGAAAGAAAAAAAATGAAGGTGAAGAGCGCGGCAGAAGGGCTTCGCATAGTTGCCAGCGACTGGAATGCGAGAACAAATATTACCTCTAATTACGGAGGCGGTATACAGGGGCGGAGAAATACGGATTCCGATCCCCCACCTACCTTTGCCTCCACCCCCTCAATCTCATTCATCAAGGAAGAGTCCCCAAAATGACATTTCTGCACCCCCGAGCGAGGAGGTATTAGTTTTAACTGAGCGTAGCATTAAGTTAATGATGTCATTTTCGAAGAACTTACACACACACGTGCGTGGGAGGTGCGCACGTTTTGAGGGGTACGAAAGGAACGCGAATGGAAAAGAGTGTAATTATTTTTACCGGAATTGGTTTAGTTTATGAGCCATATCTGCCGGTTATTGTGACAGTTAAGGGCGTTTTCCGTTAATTGAACAGCAGGTATAAAGAGAGGTTTTCATCTGACTTCCTAAGTATTGATGGAAGGAAAGTTGGAGGTGCGAACGAGCTTTTTACATTTTTACTCTTCAGCTTTTCCTTTAAGCAAACTATTAGAAGCATATGTCTTAAGTTATATAGAGTCCCATTAGTCTTATTTCTTTGCATACTCTTATGAATGTTATAATCAGTATTTTAAAAGTTATTATATATTTTATTGATGTAAACAAAATACGAATTTAGCCATGGACATTCTCGACAAACAAACCTTTAAAATAAATTTATGAAAATAAATTTTTTTTAAACCAAATTTAGAATTTTTCTTAAATTTGTAATTTCTTACACTATTATTTAGAATAATAACCGTTTTCAAGTAACCGTTATTTAGAACAGTAACCGTTTTTAAATAACCGCTATATAGAATAATCACCGTTATCAAATAACTGTTAGTTAGAATAATAGTTATTTTTAAGTAACTGCTATTTAGAAAAATAATTATTTTCAAATAACTGTTATTTAGAATAATAACCGTTAAGTAATCGTTATTTAGAATAATAATCGTTAATAAAAGGCTATTTTATTTAGCAATAGTTTGGAAAATAAATAAACAGTATTATGGTTTTTAATTTTTAAAATTTCTTTACGTCGACTTTTACATCAGATGAAGATGTTTAGTGTAATCCAATATTTATCTTAATTCCGGATGATTAACTTTGTGCATAGAAAGTGATCAGATAGTGTAACAAATAAAATGTAATTATTTTAATATTATGAAGAATAAATTTTTATGTGTATCACTTGAAAATGTATCGTATGTAAAACCGTTAGTCCTAGCTCATATAATAGTTTCAAGAAGTTATAAAAATGTATCCTGAAAATTTTTGAAGGTTTAACATTAAAAATTTATGGTTTCTTATTTAAGCTTAAAATAAATTTACTGGAATTCTGAGCATTCTCATAATATCATAGACTCTCTATTATTCTTTGTAATAAAATTTTAAAACGTAACCTAAAACCATTATCAAAAGACTTTAAGATTGCTTATTGTAATTATTTGCTGAAAATATAATGCCATTTTCAAAAAAGCGAATTCAGTCAGATTGTCCAAACTATTTTTATCTGACATGTTTTAGATGATATGAAATATTCTAGAAAGTATTATATAGATGCATTACATAGCCGAAATGATATAAATGGTCAGTAGAATAATTTCTAATCAGTAATAATAATTTTGAAGTTAGTTTATATATTTGAAATTCTTATACGTAAAATAAGTAATTTTTAAAATATTACTAATCTATATTATTATATTAGTTATTTATTTAACATTATTAATTTAAAATATCTTAAACTCTCGTTCCTTATGGAATAATTTATAACAAGTAATTCTGCTCTTCAGGGTGCAAAGTTTTTAATTAGTCTTTTGAGTTCTCTTATTTCAAATAAATACGTCATAAATTTCTTGATGATAAAAAAAATCTACTGCTTGAACCTTAAAAAAAAGTGACATTTTTTTGCTGCTTTAATTACAATGGATTGACGATATTGTGATAACAGCTGAAGGAAATTAAAAGTTACATATTACGAGCTGGCAACAGCTGTGTGTGTTGGTTTCATCTAATCCTAGTAGGTAAGAAGAAAGACAGCTGTTTCCCACAAGGATTTTAATATGATACTTTCAATAAGACAACGTTTCATCACTTTTCCCCTACGTTTATTTGTAAGCCTTCTTTTATATCCTCTTCTTCCCTATCAGTAGGGATTTTTAGATGTTAAATAACAGAAAAGTTACTTTTCTATTGATATTTCAATATTTAAGAATAATACATATTCACGCGATTTGCATTTAGTACATAAAATTTTTTTATAAAAGATTTTGGATTTAATTTGCATTTAATTTGTAAGTAAATTGTTTACTATACTATTTTTATTTCATACATTTGTTTTTCCTTATTTGATCATTCTATTTCTTTAAATAAGAAGATTTATTTCAAATGTTTTGAGATTACGATAAACAATACTAAGAAAATGAGAATAAAGGCTTCTTTATACTCTAAAAATCTGTGTAAACTTAAAAAAATTAAAATATTATGGAATTTCTAAAATAGGTAGGAGTATCATACAGATATATTTTTTTAATTAAACATGAATACTTTTATAAATGTATCTTCAAAACTTCTCATGAATAATTTATTTTTGAGTTATGTTTTTATTCTACGAGTTTTCTTACCAGAAAAGCAGTGCATTACTACATAGAACAAAACTGCTGACAATGACGGTCATGTTAACATTCTGCTTATTTAATTTATGCGATGTTTATGCTGATATGGAATTTCTTTTCTTTTCTTAAATTTTGTAAGCCATTATCAAGTAGACATTTGAGATTTACCGTAGCCCTGTCGTATGACAGCCCTTTTCTAGGTTATAAGGTCCCGGCTTTGATCCCAACTACTGCCGGGAACATCCTACCAGGAAAAGGATTTTGGTCTTCTCCATGCACGTCTATCTGTGTGAGTGCTTGGGAGTTTTCCAGGTTTCTTTCTTTCGTACTTAAATACGGCCTATTATCTATGAATGTTACGTTTTTGTTCGTGATTGATATCATGTAGCAATAAATCTTTTAAATTTTAATTTAGTATATTTTTAAATATTTAACTTTGTTTTCTAAAAAGCTATTATGAATTAATTTTATTATCTGAAATAAATAATTTTATTAATATTTATATGAATATATTCTCTAACAAATTTATTTATGAGTATGAATAGGAAGAAATATAAATAATAACTAGTATGATATTTTAATTAAGATGTAATATATTTTAAGTAAAACGGGACAAACTTACATGATGCTTTAACAGCTAACAAATAATAGAAATCTACTTCCAAAATCAAGAAAACCTAAAAATAAAAAAAATCTGAACTCAAGAAAACTTAATAAAGAAAGTGGGTCACCTAAAATTTAAAACATTGTTTTTATGTAAATTTAATTTAATGTAGCATTAAATACAAGTATAAATCTGTATTAATAACAGTAGGAAGAAATAAAACTTAAAAATCTCTAAACTATCGCAAAAAAGTTTTTAATCAATATGTAGTTAAATTTAATATGGTCTATATAAATGGTGCTGTATTATAATAATATAAATTTGTCAAGAGTTCTGAATAATTTTTATTATACAACTTTTTGTGAAACTTTTTCTTAATTTTTCTTTATTTATTTTAACAATTTTTGATATTGGAAGTTCGTTCAAATCTTTCCTTGAAATTTTTCACGTTGTTTCTTGATTTGTGACTACAATTTCCTATTTTAAGTTTATAATTCATGTGTAATTTACAATGTGTTTTCTGAAAACTCAATAACTTTCCCTTTGGCTCTGAATACCATTAGCTGTTTTTTTTTTCTTTTGAAACCCTTCAATTTACAGTGTTTTTGAAAAAAATTATTTAAACATGCAGTTTTTATGTTTTCAATAAATTAATATTTAAGCGCAATTTTTTTTAATTAATGATTTAATCTTATGTAATTCGCTTTCTCTGTAAATAAAAGGGTCTGTTTATGTATGTCCATTTTAGTGGAAATATATTTTATTAATTCCATCAATATACTAAAAAACCTGGATACTTTTATAAATATATAAATCAAATGGTGAAGAGGAAACAAATTTTGATGACTTAATTTTTAACAATATAGTATTATAATAAACAATAAAATATGTAACGATTAAAAACTAAGATTATATTTTTTCTAAAGCACTGACAATTTGAAATAATATTATTTTATAAGTACAAAAATAACATACAATAAAGTAAAATTTTTTTCATCACATATTTTTTGTAGTATATTCTGATCTATGGTCCCATTGTCATCATGTTATTCTTTTGATTTGAATTAAATGATCTACATTTAATTGTAAACATATTTTTAATTCTAAACCTTTGTAAGCAGCCTTAATAAAATTAACAAAAATAAAAACAGACATTATAAATTAAATTTTCGAATCTTGTATAAAAATATTTTAAAAATTTCTTTATCTTTAAATTTTATTTTATTTATTCAGTCTTAATTTTATTACAAATTTCAAAATCAAATATTTAGCTAAGTTTTTTCAATGAAATATTAATATATTTGAAGGAAAATTTATCAATTAAAATAATCTAATGCAAATTTTTGCAGCATAGCTGAAAAAATTTTATGTCACTGCTAAGTATCAAGCAGATAATTCGATTTATAATTTTTATTAACGATTATTTTGAAACTTCTTTTTATTTAGTCACGAAAAAAAACCCAAGATAAATCAAGCGAAACCTCATATTTTTTATTTTTTCTTAAAATTACTGAAGAGTAATTTAAAGATAAAATTTCCTTCCATCATTATTATTATTATTTTCTCAAGAGAACATTATCTGCGAATGAATTATTGCACTAAGACCTGTATATTGATTGACTAATGGAGCCAATTTCTTGCTTAATAAACTATGAATCCAACATGGAAGGCAATGAATGAGAGGCCTTTATATATCCAATATTTTATGGGAGTTGTTTCATCCTTTTCAATTTAAGAGCAGTCGTGAATTTTTCATTTCCAAATTGCTCGGATCATTCTTTCTTCTTCACAAAATTGGCAACGCCAGGACTTGAGCCGCAACGAAGTTTCTGTAAATGTACTTTCTCTGCAACAACTGATACTCGGTAAAGAAGCAAGCCGCCTGTGCTTAAGTTGGCAGAGTTTGGCTTCGTTCCAACTGTGTGCATCCCTAAGTAACCTTCTTGCCAGCTGGAAGCTATAATGGCAAAAAAAAACAATTTTTTTTCCTCCCATTTCCTTTTTATGGAATTTTTGTAACATTGTTTGCGGCTTAGTAAAAATGCTACAATTTCATATTGGGTGATTTCAAAATTAGTTTCTACTAGGCAAGTTTTTCTCCTTTTTTATTCAAGGCAAAGAAAAATTATTCTAAGGCAGAATTTTCGTGAAATTCATTTGCTCTTTTTTTATTTTGTCACACATGGATTTAACCATTTTATTTATTTATCCTGTGATTATTTTATCTATTGAATAAGATATCATAAATATTCCGGTTCTATAAAACCGATTCTATAAAATCATTTACTGTGAAGTCATAATTGTGAAATATTCTATAAAAATAGGCAACATTTTATTCCATATACTAAATAAAAATAAAATGAATTCAGGTTAATCTAAATATAAAAGAATAAACTGTCAAAGTTTTATAGTTTAAATGAAAACCTTAATGCATCTGTGTGGAATGAAAATAACCTTTAATTTGTTTGTATTGGCTTAATAAAATGGATTATTTTAGCAATATTTATTTACCTAATTTTAGATATCTCGAAGAATTTCTTATCAGTCATTTTTTAATTAAATTTCAAATAAGAATATATGGTTTAAATACTACTTTCGTCAATTTAGTTAAAAAAATAGTTTATAATGCATTTACAATTTTTATATTATTAGGTTTCTAAAATGGAGGTATATTTTAAGCTTCTCATTAGATCAAACATAAAATTGACTCAGAATGATAAAGTACTTTATTAATCACATAAATTATTTCAAGAAGTTTCATTAGGTAATTTATATTATTATCCATATTGCACACCATGTTGAAACCGACAAATAATTTTCTAGAACTAAAATGACATCATGTTTCCTTTTGATTATATGTTATTTTAAGGTGCAACTGAAACATAAATTATAATAATGAATATTATAATCATTTTTAGTCAATAAATTTCTACTTATTAATGATAAGTATTTATTTTAAAAATAAAACATGAATTAATATCTTCAAAACATCAATAATAAAATTAAAATTTTGTAGATAGTACTTAAGAAATTTTCTAAGTGGTATTCACAATGAAATCTTTGAATTTTGAAATTCTTTGTGATAAACAAGAATTATGGAAATATAATATTTATATTAAACGCCTATAATTTACATAGAAGTCTCTTATAATTTAAATTCTCATTGTAAATGTTTGCAAAAATAATTTATTTCAAATTTAAATGGTCTTGCATACGAACAGTAAATATATTGGTTCATAATATATTTAACATTTTTATGAATGCAATGTTAATACATGTATATGAAATTGAAGTTAGATAGCAGGAAAAGTAAATTTTCCTCGGAGCTATATATTATTTTTTTACCCATAAGCAATTAGAAATATTATTTACATTATAATACACAGTTAATCGTGATTTCTTATTAAAAGTTAATATCTATTTTATCAATATGTAATGTATTGTGCAATATATATTAGATTAGTATTAAAATGTACATAATATTTCATGTAAAATTACATTTTTATGTACACAAAATGTTTTAAAATTTATTATCAAAACAAAAAAAAGAAAAGAAGACAAAGAAAAAGAAGTCAGAAAATATTGAACAAAATTTTAAAGTAAATGATATGTAATCTGATTTCATTACAAGAAATACTGCATACATAATATATATATATTAAGTTGGAGGAAAAGAAATTCATTATATGTATGCAAACTACAAGCTTTATTTATGTGTTTTTGAAAAGCTATGTGCAAAAATTTCAAATTGCTTTGTGGCTGATCTTTAGCTTCTAATCTGTAAACATGCTGGTCAACTTCGGACATTTTAGTGATTTTATCGATATTTTTGACGATCGGCTGGCCTGTGCGTGGTGCATATTTAGCGTCAAATATACTTGAATGGAATCGATGAAACCAAAATTAAACGTCAGTGGCTGTAACAGTATCGGAACCATAAATAACATTCACTGTGTTATTGTTCCTTTTGTTTCTTGTAACTAAATGAATCAAATAAAAAAACAGCAAAATGATTTTTTAGTTCGAAATATGATATTTCCAACAATCATAAATTTTAAATTGTAGCTATACTTAAGGAGATATTGAACACTAAGTAAATGCTCCCCATGCAAGTAAATGCTAACAAGTAAATGCTCCCCATGCAAATATAGATATATACAGTTTTTAAAAAAAATAAGAATCTCTCCCGTTATTGTAAAATGGCAATCAAATAGAATTCCTCTTTCATTAGTATAAATGGTATGTTTTCTATTCTTTCAATGCAGTGGTGTATTCATCTATAAAGCCCACAGAGAGTACTGTTTGCATTTTTTATGAACAGGGTGCGTTGTTTAAACATTCAGTTGTACCATTAAGGGCATATTGGATGTCCCTGACATGGCATCCACCCCCCAAAGTCTCTTCTATAGAACTCTCCATCAAAACCCCATTTAACCGCTCCACAGTCACCTCAACTAAAGAATGCGTTTGAAAAAGCATTGTGTGAAAAAAAAACTAAACCAACAAGAGCTTGAATTTCTGAATGGCCGGAATGAGGTGGCGATGGCACGTGCCAATCCAACGTCGTGTCAACAATGTGCACGTGCCCCCTTTCATTCAACTGTGTGACGACTGAAAGGGAGGTCCATTAAAAGAACTGAATCATTCATTAGATTCAATGAGCGCACGTCGTTTCTTCTTCGCCTCTGCCCCATGAAACGCTTTGTTCCCACTTCTTTTTTTATGTTGCCACCCGGACGATAAATTTGGTCAATCCCCCTGCTTTTATCTATTTTAAATCGAGGAAACGTCCGTATGTGTTCGATCCCGAAAAGTGTGCGTTCTCTTCCGTTCGTGAACAATGTTGCGACAATTCCTTGTTGAAGTCTAAAAATGTACTTTTTGGTGATCCAAGGTGGGAATGTTCACTAATATTGTAGCAACAATTATGAAATTTTCAAACGTCAATGTAGGAAATTTAATAAAACAAGGAATAAAGTAATCAAAATCTTGCTTCAAAAAATTTAAACTTACATTTTTAATGTATTTGTAATTTATAATATATTTTGCTCTACCTTCTTAGCTCAAAATTTCCCTGATTGATGATAAATTTGGTTTTGGTATGTTAGAGAAAAGTATTTCTTTTCCATGTTTAAAACAATTAACAGGAGAATTTTCAAAAACTTGCAAACTATTTGTTATTGTCATTAACACTATAATTTCAATAAAAACGTTCGAAATAATCCTAGTGGAAAAAATATGGTTTACAATAACACTTGTGGATACATTTCTTCTTTTGGTGTCTGAATTAAAATCCTAAATATGAAATAAATTTTTAAAACACTAAAGAAATCGAAAGCAAGGAATTTTTTTATTACCAGTTCAAAAATAATATATTAAATATTCGAATAACATTTGAATCACACAGAAGCCAATGTTTAAACCTTTTATTTATTTATTTATTTATTTTTTCTAATTTTTATTAATTCTAATGGAATAAATAATAATTTCCTTCTTTATTGGAGGATTGTTTTGTTACTTTATGTCTTACCATTAGAATAAAGATTTCATATACTTTTCTGATCAAATTAATAAACCTAAAAAAATAATATATATTAAATGTTTTTGATTATCTCAACTTTTGTTTGGACTTGACTATTTTTTCTTTCAAATAACTTATGTAATAAATTTAAATACATTTTATTCGCGTTATTTTTAAATTTTGCTATGGAACGGTTTTTATGGTTTATGCGAAAAAAATTACGCTAAGTGAAAGTTGATCAATTAAAACTATTTTTTTTATAAATAGCCAGTAAATAATTACTGTACATTTTGGCAGAAACACTTCATAATATATGTTCTTAAGCGTTTTAGCAGTATGTGATTTCTATCACTATGACATTTACAAGTACGTAAGGATAAACAATATTGTACGTGTACAATAATAATATAAACAATATAATATAATAATGAAATATAAACAATAATAATATATACACGTAAAAAATAGTGGAAATTTAAAATATTAAATTTATCAGGATTCAAATAGATTAAAATCTAACACACACACACACACACACACACACACACACACACACATACATACAC
>JAPDSC010016603.1:842474-863421 GCA_026290005.1 Latrodectus geometricus | reverse complement strand
AAACTTTATGTATGGGAATTAAGAAAATCGCGATCACATTCATTTAAGACTAGTTCACCCCAATAAAATTATTTTCAATAGTTTTCACTTTGCTTTCTATTATTGAAATAAAATCTATTACTGAAATATTATTGAAAAACTTTATTCTCTTTCTAGTACATAAAAATATTTTTTTGGAAAAAAAGTTTTCTTAAAATAAAGCGTAAGCAACAGAAATTATCTTTACATTAAAGTGAGGGGTTGTCTGTCATTTTATTATTGTTTTTGATTTGAATCCCTTTGAATAGGTTGATCTTAATCTCTCTCATTCCGAATTTTGCACTCTGATAATCTCTAATTGCTTTTCTAAACTTTCTTTATACCGTCTTAAATATACAACTATGTAATTCCAGTGAAACATTAATATTTACATTATTCTTAAAGTAATGGTTCAATCGATTCCGTATAAATAATCTTTAATATTTATTTTCCTTTGTGAGTTAAAAAAAATTATAAATTGTAAATATTAATGATGAGTTTATTTAAATCTCCAAATTTAGAAGCATTGCTCTTCCTTTAGCAACTTCTAATCAAAAAGTAACTTCTACTGACAACCCTCATATTTTGTAAGTTTCTATTAGAAGTTTAAAGGTTCGTTATAATACATAAAATAAATTTGAAAGTTAAAAATTTAGAGTTTAATTATTCTTTTAATTTAAATTATTCTGTACTTAAATTTAGAGTATACTAAATTTTAAAAAATCTATTTGCTTAAAGCTTTGAGATTTCGAATTATTTTAATTTCTTATTAGAAATAAGGATCTATTTATATTATTCAAGAACAAAACATGAAATTTTAAAACCAATAATAACATTCTTAATAATGATGTGATTTTTAAATCCAAAGCAAGGATCCTTTTTATGCTTTTTTAAAAATATTAAAAATATTCAAGTGAAAATCATATAATATCTTTAATCTATTGATTCCAGCTCTACGTTACCAAATATATATTCTGGTGGCCTCGTAGAATGTATGCTAGCTCTATGGTAAAAATCTAGTTTAGAATTAAGTGCTTTTTGAAACGCAAAAACAAGTGTTTTCGGATTATTATTTTAGAAATTCAAACTTAATATTAGTGTGAAGGATTTAATTTCTCATAATATAATTAAGTGAAATACCTACATTTTTTTAAGATGTGTCATTCGTAACAACTAACTAATTAATAGATATACTAGTAACTGAACTGTAGTTTTCTTGATTTTATACATAGGGATTAAAAAACATAACAAAATCAAAAAAATATTGAAAAATTATATAGCCTATTTATTTAATTCATGGTGAACTGTTGTTGAGTTTTTATTTAATTATGTGTGTATTATATTCAGATGAAAATAAATTACAAAATTTATAACTCGATGTAAATAATATAAATAAAAAAAACTATGATAAAAATTATCAATAATAATAATAATTCATTTCATTTCTCAAATTAATTATTAGATAATTTTTAAACACTTCTAAGGTATATATTTTTATATTAATTAAATAAACACAAAAAATGACTTTTCTAGAAAACATTGAATTTATTTTATATTTTATCAATTAAATTTTTCAAAAAGTGAAGAACTATAATCCAAAATTCTAATCAGAAGTTAACATGAAAGTTTCAAGATTTAATTCACCATTCATGTATTATTTATCAAAATAAAACATCAATTTCTAGTTGAATAAATGGACAATAAACTATATTTATCTTATTTCCTCGTAAGCTTAGGAGACTTTTTCTGAATAAAGCCATTTTTCCTACCCCACAATAGTTATTCCTATTTTATATGCTTTATTTCAAACAAATAATCTTATATAATTCCCCCCCCACAACAAAATGTTTTTCGAATTTTATTCTGATTAATATCTCATTCGATGTATCTATACTGACATTCTAATCATTGTTTCCAAGATTGAATCACTAACAATTCTTTAAGTATCCTCTAAGGAATCCATCGAAATAATTCCTTTCTAGATGTTGCCATAATTGAATAAATTTCTCAGAAATTTTCCCAGCTTTATGTGTTTGAATGTGTCTTCTTTATCTCATCTTCCATTTGTTTTATGGCTGTTTCGGCCTCTCTATAATAAAGATAACTTTTAGCAAGATGTTGCCGCTAAGAAAAGAGTGTAGCACGTAGTCTACTTTTATAACCTACTTATTATATAATCCTCAAGAGATATCAGCATCATGTCTTAGGGCTTTGAGCAGTGTTAAAGATTAGCTTCCAGATAAACAATCTTATTTTTTAGCAGTTAAATAAATCCCTTATAAGTTGTTTTATTGACATAAGTTCAATTCTCTCAGATTTTTATTGATAAATTAGCTTAAAATTAAATATATAAACAATTATATTTGATGAATTGCTTTTATTTATTTTGACTAATTCGTTATAATCATTAGTTCATTTTTTCTATTCTTTTATAACTGATTCAATTTTATTTAATTTATTTGGATAATTTCCGGATGAAAGACAATTTCATAATTTGAAGTTTAAATAAAAATAAATTTAATTGATGAATAATTGCCTATATTGCTTGCCATAAAATTTCTGAATATGGAATTATAAAATATTTACTCTTTTTTCTTGCTTTTTTTTAACAAGTTTTAACTTGATAAATAATTAAATACTTTGAAAAATTAAGTTTTTTTTGTTAATTTTATTTGAATCAAATCAATATGTTCTCATAACCAAATATTATAACTTTATATGTTATTATGTATATTATATCGAAAATTCAAATATCATTTCCATTTACTTTTAAGTATTAGGTTTGTATGTTATTAAATTGCAATATGAAAAACTTTTACATTTACTTCAAAACATTTACGAAAGTTTCAATAAACGAGAATAAAAACTTTTATTTTAAAACCTAAAATTATCACAAAGAAGAAGTTTAATATAGTATTATAAGATTCTTAATTATTAATTAATATTAAAGAATCAGCCTTTAAAAATTATGAAAACATTTCTTTCTTTTCAATGTTTTTCCTTTATATATTCCTTAGAATTTGTAAACTCCTTTCTTTGTATTCTTTACAGTTGAAAATAAATAATCAGTGAAAATTGGTCAATATAAGAGACTATTTGTATTTAAAACTATTTGCATTTTTTATATGCTGACATTCATAGTTATTTAAATGTAAATTTTAAATCGAAATATATATTTTTTCTTTTTTGTGTCACATAATAAATACCATCACAATGTTCAGCGGTAGCTTTTCTAGTTTCACAATCATTACTTGTTTGTTCAAGTGAGATTCGAACCTGCTAACTGTTGAATTGAAAGCTATAATGCTAACTATTCAAGTATCTGCTTAGAAATATTATAACTTATGTTATTTTTCTCGAGATTTTGTGTTGAAAATATTTTGCATTGTTTTTATGTATTGTCCATTTTTTAATTAATTATCAAATAATCTGTTTTAAAAGATAAAATTGGTAATAAATTCATATTTTGTACATTCGATACCGTTCCTTATAAAAATGTAATGCAAATAAACCAAAAACAAATGCATTGAAGTCTAATAAAAATGATATAGGAAGAATAAAATTGAAATTATCATATAAAAGTATTCTGATCGAGTCATCGGATGAAATAAAAAAGAACTAAATTCCATAAAATAACAGAAAGGGGACTAAATAAATCAGTGAAAAAATTTCACGTATGTCACAGTGAACGAAGGAAAGGGAATTTCAAATGGAAAAAGGGAAAAAATTCGTGGAATCTATAATAAACGCACCGATTGATATTCCCTACTATAAACTGACTGCAAACCATACTACAAGGCGGAAAAGTCGTTACAACAAAAAATCTAAAGCTCTCCAGAAATGCAGAGAATGCCATTTTTTGTCAATTCTCCGTCTACTCAATGAAAAATAATGTCAAACGTGCACTACGTGTATTGCTCAATAACTGGAAGAAGTTCGTTGGCGAAGATGCACTCGAAATTGAGATTGGAATTTATATATACATATATATTTTTCTTCTTCTTCGTCAATAAGGACTCCAGTAATACTTTTTTTATGAAAATAAAAAAGTCGCTATGTAGACCGGGGGAGACAATCGGATTTTGTCATACGTGGGAAGTTATTACTTCCCTAAAGAAAATAATGACTTACATCAGACGATTTTTAGAGTTTTTAGTCAAGAATGGAATTTTTTTCAATTTGCTTCGTGTGGCAACACTTTCTTGAATATTGTCTCAGGAATATTCTTAAATATTATTTTCATATCAATGCATATATTTAAAGCGAGTGATATTTTTTATTTGTGAGGTAAGTTCTATTAATTTTTAAATAATTCCTTTAAAAATAATGTCTCTTTTCAATTTAATGTTTCTCATTTATAAACGATATTATAAGATAACGTAATTTGCTAGTTCATCAAATTAAATTAAAATTTATCAGTTTGCTTGTGTGTGATATATATTATTGATTATAATTTTAAAATGAAGCAATTATTGAAAAATTAATTTTGAATATATTAAGTCCCTGGTATAAAAAATTTATTATCTACAGTAAAAAAGAATAAATAGTTTAAATTAAATAATTTTAAATTAATACATTAAAAACGCAAAATAAAATTAGTAATTATTGTATGGCAATAGATAATAATGTAGTAAATAGATAATTTAGATAATGCTATTAAAAATAGAGCACATATATACATATTTTGTCGAGGTGAATGCAATTTCAGAGAGAACGAACTCGTTTCTTCTACGTCACAATTCATGGTTCAAGTGATACCAAGTAGTCCTTTTAGTTGCATTCTGGGAAATTGGTATTGTTTCCTTTAAAAAGTGGAATTCCATACACAGGTTTGGTAGTTTCAGAAAATATCCACTTTTCAACTCCAGCTTTTTATTCTTTTTCACGTCGCTCTGCAGCATTTAACTTACTCTAGAAGCTTGTATTAAATAGTTCTCTAAATTATATTATATAACATTATTTTTTGGAATATAGTGGTTAATATTTATACCAATTGGAAAAAGATTTGATTTTAAATTTAGTTTCATTGTCGTAAAATACTGTTCTCCATCTCATTTCTGGTCTTGTATTAAATGTGTTTAGAGAAATTTCAGTATCTATCTGTATTCTGAATCTATATTTTAGACTAAAATTTAAAGACAGTCATAAAAAAAATTTTTTTTAAATTTACAATATTGGGAATTGCTTATAGTATAGTGTAAAATTTAGATTTCAGTTTCATTTAATGAAGTGATGAAAGCTAGTGTCATTAAAAGTTACAAACTGTCAGAATACATCATCTGATATTATTGCTTTAAAATATATACATTTATTAATATGAGCTATTCTTAATTTTAACCCAAAGTTTCATTTCAAAAAGTGAAATACTGTACACGTGTACAGTAAAAAAAAAAGTGGAATCGTTTGATCATTGGGGGCATCAATGTTTTTTACTACCAAATGAATTAGTAAATAAGAATATACTTTTTTTTCCTAAGGGCGGGGCACACTGGGTAATTGGACCCGTCAACCACAACTAGGCCGGAAACTGCTACTCATTTTAGCGTTACCCGGTGGGCACCTGTGAACCAAGTTACTGAGGTATGAGTAGTATTGCTTACGTCACACCACCACAAACCCGTTTATAGGGATCCATCCCAGAAACTACATTCTACAGGATGGCCCAGAAGTCACTTTACATTTTGAAAATTAATTAACTTTTTCTTAAATGACTGTATTTAATTAATTATTTTTTATTACAAAGCTTAGTGTGTGTAAGTTAGTTCTGACTTAGTGACGAAAGATAATGTCTCTTAAATAGCCTCCATTCTCGTCTTCACAAAGTCGTGCTCTTTCTAAGCATTCTCCATGACACTTCTTAACATCTGAGATGACACTTCTTAACATCTAACACGCGTCACTAAGTTCCTTATTGCAGGCCTACTAGGGGGGTGTCGAACATTAAAATGGCTCATATACGATCTTTGCGTTGCAACAATTGACAGTCCATTTTCAAAGTAAAATTCAATTATCCTCACTCGTTGTTCTGTTGTAAACTTATCCATGACAAAAATTTCCAGGGATTATATTTTTTAATTCTGAAAAGAGAAAAAGAAATATATTAATAGAAAAAAAGTTATTTAATTTTCAAAATGTAAAGTGACTTCTGGGCCACCTTGTACATTCATCCATTATCCCAGAAAAAGAAGAAAGGACAAATATACACACAGAGAGGGAGAAAGAAAACGTCTGTGCCCGAACCTGGACCATCAGTCCAGAAGTCAGAAACGATAACCACTTGCCATGGGCCGGCTAATAAGATTATATTTATATCGTTTTCGTTTTTCCACAATACTGTATCTTATATTTGCTATTTCACTAAATATTATCTTCTATTCATTCTGTAGGGCTTATCCTATTTGCCTCAAAAAACACTGATTAGAATTAATTATGAAATACGATCTACTTTTTAACTGATTCTTACATATCTTTAACAAATTGTTAATTAAAATATAATCAATAGAGACTGTTAATACTAAATAGCGATACGTGAGTCTAATCTTTGTATTATCAAGTACTGGATCGCAACTTAAAGTGAAAAATTAAGAGTGAAAATGCTTAATATATCACACACTATATTTTCAGAAATATTTCTCAAACTTCTGAAAATACAGTGTGTGTGAACCGACTACAATAAAAAATATTTTTAAAACTTTTCAAATATTTTTATGCATGGATGATTCAAAATTAAGCCTTATTCCTAGTAAAGTGCAGTATTTTCCTTACCCTAGAGAAACATTTCTTTTGCGAATATGTTAACACGATTCAGTGAAGAATCTTTTCTCGAAAACAGTTCCCGGCCTCTTGCAGTTGTCGTCTAGGGTGGTATCCCAAAAGACCAATAATTTACAAGAAACACCTTATTTCCTGTTGTTAGTCATTTTGGAGGGAATACAGTATCTTCTTGAAAGGGTGTAGCGTAAATTTAGAGACGGGGATGTGCAACGAAAACATAAAAAAGAAACTGTTTTGCAACAGCTCCATAAATCTTCGCTAATGAATAGAAGCCGGATAATGAACGTCACAAGGTGCTGCTCATATCTCTTCCACGAGACATTTTGAAGAAAATTTTATTCGCTTAATGAGCATTAATATTGTATTTTTACAATAAGTAAATACAAAAGGTCAAGGTTAAAGTATTGATGTTTTTAACTGATTTCTTCTTATGAATGGCTCATAAAAATGAGACACAATATTTGCTTTAACATAATAGATTTCTTTAGTTACATTATCTTAATTTTTTGTTTATTTATTGCAATTGCAAGGGAAATTTTTTCCATTCGGAGCACACTGAACGCCATCACAAGAAGGAAGTTGACTACATAAAACGATTACGATTCTTTTTTCCCTTCATTAAGTAGCTAATGAGCAAATTAGTAACCATTTGACAAATTTTGATTTATATTTGTGAAAAGAATATTTCGTAAAAAGCTTATTAAAAGATTGTAAAAAAGTGTAAATGAATAATAGTTAATAATTTTATTCTTATTTATTAGAAACAACAAACGATATTTTAAAACTGTACTTGTGCCATCAATTATTACACTACAGATGTGACATCTAGCGGTAAAAAACAATTCTACCCGAAATAGTTCATAAGGATTTATTTTTCGGTGTGAATTATACATTCTTAGCGTTTAGAAATAGCATGGCTTTAGTATCTTATAGAAAGCTTATTGAAAGATTGTAAATGAATAGTTACTAATTTTATTTTGATTTATTAGAAACAACAAACGATATTTTAAACCCGTACTTGTGCCATCTATTATTGCACTACAGGTGTGACATCTAGCGGTAAAAAACAATTCTACCCGAAATATTTTATAAGGCTTCATTTTTCGCTGTGAATTATACATTCTTAGCCTTCAGAAATAGCTTGGCTTTAGTATCTTATAATTTTAGTTTGGTCTTTTACTTTAGGAAATACATTTATTTTTAATTCGTGGAATGTGTTTTGCTGAATGCTTTGCTTAGAACTATGTCTAATTATTACTTCTTTTCTACATCAGCCGATGGCTGAGTGCTTAGAGTTCCTGACTCCTAGGCTGATGGTCCTAAGTTCGAATCCCGATTCGGGCATGAATGTTTCTCTCTTTCTCAGTGTGTGTATTTCCTTGTCCTTTCTTCTGTGGTGATGAATGAATGTGACACACCCTAAAAAACTGATTTGTGGTGGTGTGATGCGGATAATACTACTCGTCTTCGTGACTTAATGCATAGATACCCACTTGGTAACGACAAATGAATAGCACTTACCAGCCATGTTGTGGCGAAGAATTAGTCACCCAGTGCACGCCGTTAGGAAAATCAAAGAATAAAATACGTTACCTGAGCTGCAATATACCAAACAATATTTTCATATATTTTATTATGTACATATATCACTTAGCCGCCCAACCTGTCTAGTGGTTAGCGCAACTGATTACGGATGGGGAGGACCTGGGATTGAATCCCAGCTCAGGCATGGATGTACTTTCTCTTTCTCTCTCTGTGTTTCTTGTCGTTTCCTCAGATGATGGATGAATGTGTCCCGCCCTATTAACGGGTTTGTGGTGGTGTGGCGTGGGCGATGCTACTCGTACCTCTGTGACTTGGTTCACAGTTGCCCACCGGGCAACGATAAAATAAGTATCAGTTTCCGGCCTTGTTGCGGCTAATGTACTATACTTGCTCAAGGGTCCCCGCCATTTGAAACAAAAAAAACCCATATATCACTTATATAGTTACTTTTTGGAATGTTCAATTTTAACTTTAGTAGAAATGCAAACACTGTATGCATTTTTCTCAAAAGTATCGTTTCATCTCAAAGTATCTCCTTTCGAAAGTATCGTTTCAGTCAAACTCTATTGGTAGTGTAGGCTTATAATTTGGGAATTTTAATATGGTTTTTCCTAAACCAATAAACTATGTATTTTATATCGATACATATATCGGAAAACTAAGAATTATTCATTGTATTGTAACGTAGACCCTATTTATATATCATCGCTTCGAATTCCCAGTTAGCAATTGCTTAGTTTTTTTTTTTTTCTTTAAAAGAAAACTGCGAAACTTTTTTTCTTCCTTTTCAAAATAGAACAAATAAAAAGAGAGAGAAATAGCTCTGCCAAGAGTGCCACGGCGACAAAAGAATTCCTGTTAATTAACTCCGCTTTAATTATTGCCCTCATGGGGTTTGTCCATTCGTAGATATATTTCAAGTGATTGAAAAAGAATGCAGACGAGAAAGAAAAAAACTTTAATTCGTTTTTTACATTAGGTCATTGTTTTTCGAATTAGAAGAAGAAAAACGAGAAATAAAGGAAAGCGTTATGAAATGAAATTTTTATCTACAACAAAGACTGATTCGTTTGTTGTACTGATGGGAATTTATTGCAAGAATAAATTGTCGAACAAGAATTTTTTTTTTTATGTAATTACTTCAGAATATCGCTTTATAATTTTTACTGCTACTTTCATATTGTTATTTCTGGTTATGTTTTTTAGAAAAATTAAATTTACGAATAAAATTTCTATGATATAAAGAGGATATTTTAATTACAAATGTAACCTACTGTTTCATAATTATTAAATCTTGATTAGTCCTAGAATTTGAATTTGTATGTATTTTCACATTATCTGAATATTCTCAATCTTTACATAAAAATAGTTTACTACTTAAAATTTCTAAAATTTTTGCAAAAATAATTTTATATCAATTTAAATTTTTTCCGTTAAAAATATAATTTAACGTCTTGAGCTTATTTTATATTTAATTTTTATTACTGTAAGATAATTTTTGAATTTAATTTAAGTGTTATGTACGTATTATTAAGCATTATTGTTGCATTTATTATATATTTCAAGCCGAAAAAAATATATATATAAATATATATATATATATATATTTTTATATCAATATATATATATATATATATATATTTATTTATTTGGCCTCAAATATATAATAAAATTAAGGTTGCAAATCATCAATATTTTTTTTAAATTTTCTTACGTATTTATAAGTACCCATTATTCTAATTGTTTCAACAAATTATCTAATTCTACTGCAATATCATTGTAATTAATAAATTTATTTATAATTTAAATAAATCTAATGTGGAATGATATTTTTATTCTCTTTTTATACTAAAATCTCAATTCAATTATCATTTATTAGAATTTAGTTGGCGCAAAATTTAATAATTTAAATTCATTTCATCAAAAATGTTGATACCTTAAAAACGAAAGGATTAAATTAATTTATACAATGATAGAAATATAAACAAAAAAAATGGTAGCAATCGAAGAAAAAGTTTCACATATGCAGACAGAATAAAAATAACAAATAATGATCTTGTTCAGTTTACATATACTTAAATCAAGTTTGTTAATTTTCAGATAAAACTTACCATCGAGAACGTTATTTAGACTTCTTGCAACATATAATCATAATGTAAATAGAATGATAGATAATAAGCATTCAGAATCTTTTGTTGAACCTTTTCATAAAGACTAAATTCAGTTTAATTGTTGAACACAAATAAATTTAAAGTTCTTACATAGTTAAAAATAAACATAAGAATATATTCAAAATGAATTCTATGTTTTATTTTAATAAATAATTTATATATTTATTGTTTGGAATAATTTGTTTATTTTTGAATTCAGGAAATCGACATTTTATTTTTTTTATATTTAGTTACTTTTCTATTGTATATAATTAAATATATTCTACGTAAAGATTTTTTTTTCACATTTTTCAAAAATTCCCTTTTATTCAATAAATACTCTGCTGAATGGAACAACAATTTTTCCACAAAATCGCTGAAAGACAAAGCGTATTTTTTCATTAATATTTTCTTTCGTAATTACTAAGAAAGATGCGTATTTTTAATTTGTTATCAACTTACATTTTATCCTTTTTTTGTTTTAAAAACAAACAATAAAAAGTTATTTCATTTCAAATATTTTTTTAAACCACTGTTTGTAATGAAAGAAAAAATTATAAACTTGTTTGCTTGTTGGCTTGAAGTTCTGTGATACAATTTACGGCGTTTTTTAATTTAGTATTCCCACTTGTGGAAAAGTTTAATTTTCTTTTTAATTAGAAGTTTTTGGAAACTGAAATATTTTTGTTTACCCTATGCTATTGTTAGAATTCTAAACAGATATATTTTATTAAGAAAACGTAATGAAGAAATAGTTTTTTTTTATGTATAAACTAATTCTTCTATAATAATTTGGCCTTAAATACTTGGTGAATTCATACGTTTGTAATTATAAAATTATTATAATATAGTTGTTTACGAATATATCATAAAAGTAATTAAGATTAATTACTATTTTTCCTCAACATGATTGTGAATATGAAATAATACACACTTATATATCTCATGTTATTATTAATTCAAATTGAGTTATACAATTCTTTAAAATGTTGCAATGTAATAATGTTATTTTAACAATTGTTATTTCAGCGTATGTCATGGTACTCTAATTTTTTGTGTACCACGACAGTTAATTGAATAGGAATTCACAATTTAAAATTATTAATATTATAAATAGTCTCTTTATATTCAGGCAATATTTTTACTCTCCATTAAGTCAAAAGCTATATAATGATGAAAATGGAAAATATAGGAAAAAATATAAAAAATTATATAAATAATATAAAATACCCATTTTTTTCATTTTTGCTTGATACCTCTAAAAATTATTTGTAAACATATAATCATGCTTAATTTTTTTTTTTTTTCATTTTATATAAAATGAAGTATTTTAGAAATTTACGTTGTCTGGTACGCGTAGCAAACAGTATTTCTAATAAATCGAATTTCATCTTCTATATTTGGAAGAAGAGCTTATCCATACTGATGCAAAATTCAGCTTAAACAGGCTTTCCTAGTAACAAGTCTGTTATATAAATAGCCTTATTACTTTTTATCTGTTGTTTTAAACAGAAGTCTTGCCATGTGCATAAATATATCTGAATATGATGGACAGCAAATTACTTTTAATTATTTGTACTAGCGTTATGATAGATAATTATAACGAATTAAACTTGAATATATTTTTTATGTAAATAATGCATTTATGACAATCAACCTAAAATAAGGTTTGTATATATTATAGTTTTTTTTATTATATTCATAGTCATTATTTAAATTAATAACTTCTTCTCCATATGCCGTGTGTGTATGTGAGATTTTTTTTATCACACAATATGATATTCTCGAGTTGGGATAGAGATAGAAAACATGATATTCCAAAATTGGTGTTTTAATCTGCGGATGGCAATGGTTCACATAACACGCTATGATTATCGATGATTATATTATCACGTTATGATTATCACGTTGTATAACACGATAATTATAACGCGTTACATTACAATCAGGGCTTCGAACCGTAATTTTTTTTGTTCCGGTTTTCGTTCCGGTTCAACTAAAAAATTAATATCGGTTCAGTTCCGGTTTTCGCTCCGCCAAAAATAATTGTTTTCCTTTCAGTTCCAAATGAATAATTTCATTTTATGTGTATATTCTTATTTATACTAAAAATATAATTCTATCATAAACAAAAAATGTAATTCTATCAAAATTTAGAAGATTTTATTCTATTTTTAATTGGTACACTATGTGAATTGATACAAACAGCAGGTACGATAAGAGCGGTGAGCAGAGGACGGCGAGCATTGGCATTGTTATCCATTATCAAAATCGGTTTTGACAACTAGGTTCATGATTACTCCCATTCGTCGTTTGACTCTCACATCGTGCACTTGGCCTTGCAATAATTATGTAAAAAATATTACATATGAAATTTAACATATGAAAATTGCCTCTAATTATTAATATATCTTTTAACGTGGTCTCACTGAGATTACTTCTGTTGTCTCAGAGAATAAATTTCAAACCTGAAAACCGATTGTCACTGGCCTTTTTACGTCTCCTGACCAATTAGACAAAGACGCGTACATCACATACTTCCTGCTGAGCAGCTGGTTTGTCTATCTAAACAGTCCATACAAACATCCGTGGATAATCGCATGCTGAGATGTGAAAAATAAAATATAACTTGATATTTTTCTTAAAAAAATCATCTATACTTCTAGTTTAATCAACTGAATTAAATATGTCTTCTACAAGTAGTTTCATGCAAAACTGAAACAGAAAAATACCAGTGAATATCAAAATAGGAAATCGAGAAGCAGTATGCATGTAATGATAATTATAAAGTTGACATTAAATTAGAAAATATTGATAAGTTTGGTAACAGTAACAAAATGACTGAAAGATATATCGAACCGAAATAAACCGATATTTTTTTTCGGTTCAGTTCCGGTTTTCATTCCGACCAAAATAACGGTTTTTTCCGGTTTTCGGTTCAGTTCCGGTTCCAAGCCCTGATTACAATAATGTTAAGGAAATTGATATATGGTTTTTTTGGTGTAAAGTTTACATATGCAGAGGGGTTATTCTCACGTGAATGTCACCCACTATCTATAAAATCGTGCTTCCAGAACGCGAAACATGATGGATGGATGCTAAAATAATTAAACATTCTATAATTTTTAGGCAATGCCACTAACTTTCATTTGTAATTTTTCACACCATAAAACGTGTGGACTTATGACTAAACTGTTATATTTATAAATGACAATGCTTAATGGATTGACATACAAATGAAATTTAGTGTATTGTGTAAATCCACTAATTTGCACCGTTTTTGAATCCTTTTCCGATATATCAGCGGTTCACAAACCTCGAATTGCAAACTACTTATATAAGTTATTGAAAAGAAAGTTGTTTTCAAATTCGCTAAATATCAAATGAGCGTTGGTCCATATTTTGAGGAGGCTTGTCGCCGTTGACCTCTATCATAATATTCTGTGGAGCACATAAAGTTGACTTTGAGTCTACCTAGGTTGAATTGATGAATGACACTGTAAAGATTACCAAATGGGAAGTACTCTTGGGATACATTTGCATGGTGATGGAATGATAGGAAACAAATTATAAGAGATACAAGCATTTAAAAGAGTTAACAATTCATTTTAGAAAAATAACAAAAAATAAATTTTTTTTACAATTGGAAAAATGAGTAATTTTTAACAACAATTACAGAAGGTGTTTCTTCGTGAAATATACAAAATAATACAATGATACAAACAAATATTTACAATGGAACCGCTAAATATCAAATTTGGGTTTTAGACTTGCTTTTATTTCGTTTCTCTGATTTATCTTTCAATAGGCTATGATAATAAACATTTTTTGGTAAAAAAAAGTGGTATTTCTAGAATATTATTCTTCACGTTCATTTAGATTAATTTAAGGATTATTAGAAATTTTACACATCTGTCCAATTCTGCTTTTGGTGTATGCAAAATTCGGGGATTTTTAAATCTCAAGCCTATGTAAAAATAAAAGCATTTATTACATTTCTGAATCATTGATTTCTTCTACTATAAACAAAGAATTTAGGACAGTTTCATATAAATGAACCCTAATGAGTGAAATTTTATAGGCAAAAGAATAAATGACTTTGGTGGGTACCCCTGCGTTTCTCTCTCTTTCCAAAGTGACGGAAACTTCTAACTTTAGTTTTAAGGATGAAGTGATCCTTTGTAATTGATTAATTCTTTTCTACTCTTTTCATCGAATGGCGTTTAATTTTTACCGATCGTTTAATGGTCTTCAATTTGAAACTACTCTCCAGCGACCTATTTAAGCAAGGCTACAACCATGAAAGCGACATTCAATTCAAACTTCCTTACTACCAACTGTTCGGTGCGGTTCCAGTTAATTCAATTAACTGCCGTGACAATTTCCGAACAGACTGGGCAAGAATGTAACCCATTCCGTTTTCGGTGAAGCCACAACCAAACAAGAGGGGATGGGACGACAGAGACAAAAACAGTTGCCATGGAAAGGATGTGGAAGAGACACACACACATACAAAAAAAGAAACAAACGAAACCAAAAAAAAAAAGGGGGAAATAAACCCAAATTAGTTTGGCGGAAATATGCTGGTGAGGGTGGTAAAAGTGGAGAGACGAAGGACTAGGTTTCCTGGTAACCCTTTTATGGAATGTATCCTGGAGCTTCAGAATTTAATTAACTGTTGGCTTCGCGTAATGAATGTCACTAATCACGCATTGCAGTTTGGGGGTGGGGGAGGATTGGCGAAGGGATACTTCAGAAATAAAGGGAATGGGGGTCGACTTAATCGTGCCGTACCGAAGGGTGTAGGCAGTAGAGGGGGACGGCGGAGAATTAGAAAAGAAATAAAAGTCTCCTTCCGAACGATTGGAGAAAATTAGCTTGATGGCTACATTCCAGTAGCTATTCCACCCCACCCTCCATTACGTGCTTTGCTTAATTCAGCATTGTATACCACTTGCGAGTGTAAAAGTGGTTATCTTTAAGAATGCTACAACAGGGATTACCTCGAGGACAGCAAATGTAAAAGGTTGGTGGGGGGGGGGGTGGAGTCGGCGTTTGATTTAAATCGAAATAAAATTCTTTGAAGGGTTTGTTATTGCATAAGGTGCTCGATTTTGTTA
Source organism: Latrodectus geometricus (assembly GCA_026290005.1). Lineage (NCBI taxonomy): Eukaryota > Metazoa > Arthropoda > Arachnida > Araneae > Theridiidae > Latrodectus > Latrodectus geometricus. Next base: position 847,814 of record JAPDSC010016603.1, on the reverse strand, counting down.
ATTAAGTTTGCCGTTTTCTCGACAGAAGGCGCGCGCCAGCCACCTTTCCCGTGGGATAAATTTGGGAAAAGTTACGTTCTTGCACTTTCGGGAGAATATGAATGCGAAATGGTTTTAACTCTTATGATAAATATACTTGTCTTAATTTTGCACGTGAAACAGGAAAACTGAAAATGTATCTTTCTCATTAAGTCCCTTTTCAATTTCTGGGAAACTATTCGATGTTCTTTCTAAATGTCATATAAAGGAACGAGCATTCAATTTTTGAGAAATGGGAAAAACCGAATAAGTACAAAATCTTAATTTAAAATATATATATACATTTTTTTTCCTTTTACAAAAATCTTTATAAAATTTTTTATCATACAAATTACAGTTTTATTGATTGGTTTAGTTTACAATTTTATTTCTGTTTGTGTATATGATATTTGATTGAAATATGGTTTTATAGTGTTATTATTTTAACATTTCCTTTAAATTTGTCAGTATCTCAGTAAACAATATTAAATTAATAAAACTAGTGCACTATATACCAAATGAGATATCATAAAAATTGGGAATATCTAAATTTTTATATATTTATTTTCAATCAATTTTTTATTATTTAAAAGAAGGTATGTATCCTAAATTAAACTATTGAAAAACAATTAATACTTTATTGAAATGTGCTGAGCTAAGAACTAATAGCTCTATGTAATTATATTTTAAAATTATAATGTATTCTAATAAGCTGTTTAAAAATAGTTTTATTCTTTATAAGAATTTTTTTAAGTTTTGAAATATTTATCATTTATTTTACTTCCAGATTGACCTCTGATCCTCCAAGTGATAAAATTGGAACAATGTTTGATGAAAATATAACAAGTAAGTACACTTTTAATTATATGCACTATATATATGTTCCAACGTAATGATACGTAGAGTATAATCCAAATAAAACATTTAGGAATAGTTATTAATTAAATTATAATATTAAGCAACTTGCATAATTATTTGTATCACCATAAGTAGCTGGTGCAAAAATTTTAAAACGACTGTAGTACTAGTCGCAGAAAAGTTCATTAAATGCTTTTAAACAGTGGTATGAGCTCTTAATAAGAAGTAGTTGCAAATAAACAAAATATAATTAAAAAGTATATGTAATAATTTCTTTTTATAGTTTTATTTATCAGTAATATCAAATAAAATTTTATCCGAAATCACTGTATACAATTGAAAACTTCGACTATTGTCTATAGCTCCATTTGTCATGGACATTTATATTAATTTTGAAAATTTTATACCGGATTTCCATTATATTTTACAAATCTTTCATTTTTCTGTTGATCATTTTTCCAGACATTTTATTTTTCAATGATAGAGAATATTTTATAAAGTGCCTTTTAAATAAACATATCCAAAAAATTTTAAGTAGATAACTTTTTCATAAATATCAAAAAATAGGTTATTGTCATTTTCAATCAGTAGAGTTTTGAAGTTCATATTAAACACTTTCCCTTTCACATGTATCTTCAAAACTCTATATTTAACAATACAATGAAGTTAATGATGTTAAATAAAATTTCATTAGTTGAAATTTCCTGTTTTATAGTGTTTCCCTGTTTCTTTCAATGTAAGAGTAATTTTAAATTTTTTACTACAAACTAGCCAAAACTTAAATTTTATCTTTGTTAATATGCAGCCTACTCTGTTTAGTAGTAAGCGTGCCTGATTTCGGATGTGGAGGATCTGGGTTCGAGTCCGGGCTCGGGCATGGATGTACTTTCTCTTTCTCTCTCTCTGTTTCTTGTCCTTACCTCAGATGATGGATGATTGTGGCCTCCCCTATAAACGGATTTGTGGTGGTGTGGCGTGGGCGATGATACTCGTTCCTCCGTGACTTGGTTCACAGGTGCCCACCGGGTAACGATAAAATGAATGGCAATTTCAGGCTTTATTGTGGCGAAGAGGTTAATCACCCAGTGCCCGCCATTATTAAAAAAAAATTTTTTGTCAATATCAACCTTCAATAGGTTGTATTTTTGTATATTGGTTGTATATTGAATCACTCAACTTCATGTCACCCACCTTGTCTTGTAGTCAGCGTGTCTGACTGAGGATAGACAGGGAGGTCCTGGGCTCGAATCCCGGTTCGATTCGGACAAGGATATACTTTATCTCCTGCCTTTGTCCTTTTCTTCTATGAATGGTTGCTTACCCTATAAATGGGTACCTATGGCATGTGTATACTGAATAGGATAGGGAGGTCCTGGGTTCGAATCCAGATTCGAACATTGATGCACTCTCTCTCTCTATTGTCTTTGTCCTTTCCTTGTATGAATGAATGCATACCCTATAAACGGATACCTATGGCATGTGTGTACTAAAGAAGTCGGTCTCTCCACACCAAATTACGGTTCAGTTGAAAACGTGGAGCAGTTCACCCCGTATTGCCCGCCTGGATGGTACTCAAAAAATATAAAACTCAACTTCATCATAACCTAATCTATGCTATATATATTTATAATTAATTAATAACTAACTTATAATTAACTATGGTAGCACACACAGAATATTTGGTGTATAATAATATTTCACATTACGGAAATAGAATAATCAAAAAATTCTTTTTCTCCATAGGTGGTGTCACACTAGCTGCACGCACTGACCTCCGTTTAGAAAGATCACTCGTCAACTTGACCAAAGAAAGTGGAGAGAAGGTGAATTTACGCTGCGATGTCCGAGGCCAAGGTCCTGTCCATTTCCGGTGGTATAAAAACGAGGCTCCCGTCGAAGAAGAGAAGGGCCGCGTGGAAATAAAGAAGTATAATCCTGGAAACGGACGTGTGGGGTCGAGACTTCGGATCTGGAACTTGGACATCCATGATACTGGGTATTATAAATGTGAAGCTCACAGCGGGGTGGAAGCCTCGGTAATGGGAGACTCGGATGGCCCGAGACATCTGCCCAGAGTAGAATCGACCGGAATCCTTATTGTCAGAGCAGGTGAATACACTTCATTACTCACATTATCAAAATATTGTCACTAAAACTATGTGAGATTTATATGATTATTAGGAAGAGAAGAGTTGAGATGTGCATAATAACTTGAAAATCCAGCGTCTATCGAAGTCGAATTAATAAGAATATGCTTCGTTTAAATACAAAAGTAAAATATAAAATTAATATTTTATTTTTTGTATTTAAGCGATATAAATTTTTGATGATTTTTAGTTTCATTTAAGTTTTTGTCAATAAAGATAGAGATATATTCGGAAACATTAATCATAAAATTATTTTGACAATTATTGAAAAATATTCAATTTCGCAAATTAATATATAATAATGTTTGCAGCATTCAACAGGAAAGTTTCGAAATATATTTTACGTATTTGTCAATAACTTTAATTTTGTTCCTGATACAAACAGAAAATAATTGTTTTTTTCCCTAAAGTTTTAAAAGGAAACTTCTCTTTTTATTAGAAATAAAATAACTTTGGGACACAAAATAATTTCAAAATGAGTCCAATTTTATCTATATCACAATTTTCCTTCAAATTTCAATTCATTTAAATATTTCATAATATTATTCAATAATGAATTTTATGGCTTATCTTCCATCTATAACTTATGTCACAAGAAATAATTAATCCTTTTAAAAAAAAAAAAACGAAACTTTTATTGCAGATTGCTAAAAAATAGTCATTTGGTTTTTAATTTAATCTCTATTTTGCTCATATAATTTTTCCGAGAAATTTTGTATTACTAACTATATAGTCAATCCCTAAATATATAACAAATTTTTATAGTAATTTACCGATAAAATGATCTTAGTATTAGGAAATACTAAGATCATTTTATCACAACATTATAAAAACAATATAATATTATAGGGGTTATAAAATTATTCAGAAATTTTGATAAAGAAGATATGTGTGGTTATTGCAAAATAGCAATATCCCCTAATAATAATCTTCTGCAAAATCTGCAAAAAGTAATGAATCCATATAACCAATATAATGTATTACGTTTTATGTGGTCTATCCAATCATCCTATATACTCATAACTCACTATATTACAATCATAAAACTCCAATACATCCAAGTTCATCTTATGACGTTTATATGTAGAAGAATTTATGACGTAAATGGTACGAAGGAGGATAATTTGTGTGAGCCTCATTTCTCATTGCATAGCTTAGAAGGGGGTAAGCTATCCAATTAGTAAAATGATGAAGACTAATTCTACTAGACAGGGTACCCCCCATCAATCTTTAATTAGCAAACAGTTTCCTCAGTGTATTGTTATTAAGGATTTTGCAGTTGTGTACATCAAAAGTTAAATTACCGACATGTACAAAGACGAATATTCCACGAATATATTGAGGTTCGTGTCTGTGAGTCCCAGTTATAGTAGTTTATGTCCTAATAGGCATAGTTTATCATGGATACTCAAATATGAATACTTTTTCACCAATTTTTGAAATAATTTAAGTGTACTAAAAAGAATAAAGGGAAACATTTATTTACATATAAATGATGTATGAAATGAAACAAAATGTCAATAACTGTAACCAACTTTTTTTCAAATGAGTATCTCGAACAAACAGCGTGCTTACTACAAATAAGGGACAGCAAAATTTTGCGCATAATTTTTATTCAAAAACTTTTATGCCAGCAGCATTTAATAGTTTTATTTTAATTACATAAATGTTAGTGGAGATTATTTTTTTAATTAAAATATATTTTGTTTTTTAATTTATTAGCATGGATGTGCTAAATGACACTTAATTCTCGAATAGCATTTAAAAAATAAGCGAAACTGAACTTTTTCAATAATTTGAAACATATAACTATGTTAAAAAGATTAATTTAAAAAAACTATAAAATATCTCAAAGAAACACGTAGTTAGAAATGTGGTATAATGGTGGAAGAAAACGCGCAGAAAACGTTAATATTTTTGCACGTGAACGACCAAAAATATTAATAATATGTGTCAGCTAAAAAATTTGAAATTCTACTCATTCTGCAAGAAAAATTTCACGACACTTATATTATTCAGAGGTTCCAGAAACCATTTTCAACAATGGTTTGGAATGTTATAAGCAAGAGCAAAAACCGCATCTTCGGTGACTTCAAAAACTACAAAAACGGTGTTAAATTGGCTTAAATTAAATTAAAAAATATTGAAATCTCACATGATTAAAAGAGCCAAAAGATTATTTAAAAAGGATCGATTTACATTTTAACAACATTCGGCTCAAGCCCACAAAGCAAAGATAGTTCATCTGTGGAGCAAACAGAATTGTCCATCATTTATTTCTTATATATATATATATATATATATATATATATATATA
>JAPDSC010016603.1:812323-842374 GCA_026290005.1 Latrodectus geometricus | reverse complement strand
TATATATATATAATATTTATGCAAAATGTTCTATTTGTATATTTTTGGCTGTGTTTGTTTTGTAATTATGACATCTTATTAAAGCAATAATCATAAATATCTACAACTGGATTACACAAATATCATTTGTATACATTTAGTTAAACTATTTATTTTATAGAATGAATGCTTCGTGGCTATAAATGGGAAATAGCGCTGTTGTCACGGAGAAAGGGTTAGCTGTTAGAAAATTATTGTAAAGATGTTAATGGAAATTTGCTAGTTATACTTTTTTATAATATTCATTAGCAATATGTAGCATATATTTATAAAACACGCACACAAGCACAATCTTATTAAAAAGATACATAAAAATTTTGTTGTGCAGTATACATTATTATTGAATTATTATAATTTATCAGTATTTTAAGTGTACAGTATTATTGTACAGCTTCTATCAAAGTTCTTATTAACAATTTTTAAAATTTTGATTTATATATACTTTATTTCCAAATCTTTTAAATTTGAAGTAGAAAAAAATTCAAATTATTAGAAGGAATGCTGTTTTCTAGCTATATATTCATTCATTCAAAAAAATTCGTTCCTCTGAGTTTCAAAAATTGCTAAAATTACAACAGATGTAGAATTTGAGACTAAAATTATTACAATTACAGTTATTGTACGAATTCCCCCTTCAACATAGCATGAAACGCAAATAATTGTCAATAATGAATATTCTCTTTTTTTTACCATGGCAATAATATATTAGTTTATTATATAATTAAATTCTAAAATTTTTATCCATTTATTAGAATAGAAAAATTAACAACTATATTTAGCGTCAGTCCTTTTTTCAACAACAGGTGGGCGAACAGTTTGCACTTTGCTCTTCTGTTCAAGAGTTCCTCATCTCGATGCTCCCTACATATAGAAATATATAATGAATAGAAATCGACATGAAACTATAGATTCAGCTCAGTATAGCCCTCGTGTGCAAATGACTATAAGATGAGAAATACACCAATAAGTGGTAACTCTATCAATGATAACAGAACAACTGATTACATTGAAAATTTTTAAAACTCACATGTCATCGACTTTTTTTTTTTTCACTTGTCATTACATTTGTCACAATACTTACTTCTTGTTTTATAAAGAATCATCGATAAATGAAGTTTTGAAAAAAATGATAAGACTACATGAAAAACATTCTATTTGAATTTTTGTTAAATTATTGAATCAAAATAATTTATTTAAATTTTCACAATCCAAAATCCATTTGAAAAAAATAAATAAAATAAAAGAACTGCGCCAGAAACAAATACTTTTCAATGAAATATTTTGAAAAAAAGCAGTTTTCAATTATTTTATTAAGTATTTTTCATGAAATAGCAAATATGTACTTCCATTAGCTAAGAATTATTCGTTTTAAATAAAACTCTGCTCTCAGTTAATTTCATGAATAATTCATAAATCAAATTAATTAGTTAATCAATTCATCAATTTGATTAACTAATCAGTTTGATAAATTTAATAAGGTAAAATGCAGTTTGTTTTGGCAAGTTTTATTTTTAACTTTATTATATGAATGTAATTAAATAAATATTTTAATGAGCTAGAACATTTTAGCGAAAAAAATATTCATGTGCTTAAAAGTATCATTATTTATTCAAAATAATCCATCTAATTAAAAAATTGAGATTTTTCTCTCTCTTTAATTCCAAGATATTAATTAAGAAATAAAAATTATTGAATTTTTATTCGATATTATTCTTGTAAAATAATAAAATATGCAGTTAAAATTTGAAAGGCATTATAAAATATGCGATTTTCTTCTGGTTCTATTTCAAATCTCAGTTCATTTGATTGGATTTTTAAAATAACCTAATGAATATTAGCATAACTTCGTTTTTTAAAATATATTATTCAACCAACCCAAATTAAATATCACACTTACTGCTACTATATTTATTCATCAATTTACATTCAAATTGAATACTCTTATATTCCGTAAAAAAATGATAGTTTTTTAAAAATTTATGTCTAAAAGAACTATGTGATTACATATATTTATACGTCGACTGAAGAAATAAATTTATTTCGCTTATCTAATACGCTTATTAATTTTCGCCTTGCAATTCCCAAACGCTTAAATGTTGCCATTAAATCTTCGTCTAATCACTACTTACGATAAAAAAAATTCATTTTTAAAATTCCGCTTCTTCTCCATTTTATGAGTTTATTTCCATGCAAATGAATTGTTGCCAGATTCTGACGTGGATTTAATATTATTCAAATTGAAAAGATACGCTTCGCTTTTTAAAATATAGTTTGAGAGAAAAATTTTCCCTTCTATTGAATAAAAAAAAATTCCATAAAGTCATCACAGTGGAAACTGTATTATGCAAATAAAACACTTTTTCATTTGAAATTACTCTTAGAAACTCCAAAAGTCAAAACTTAATATAATATCAAGGAAATAAGAATAAAATACTCAAATACGGAAAGTTAAGAAAAATGATTACGAATTCATTTTTCAATTTATTTTTTATATTAGAAAACGATTTTCAAATGCGGCAGAAATTTATTGCAATTATTTATCACTCATTTATTTTTCGTTTGAAATAATTTTTTTTTATTCTCCAGGTCGAATACAACCTCCAGCAACAATTCCAAATTTTCCACCGGTATTTCCACACTTTCCAGCTTTAGGAGGAACGTAAGTACTGTTTAGAATTTAAAAGATTTTATATAATAAAATGGTAATGTAATATTAAATAATTATGGAATGAATTGGTTTGAATTACATTATTTACTAGACAAACTGGAAAAAAAGTTTTGATGCTCGAAAATTTTATTCAAATACTGTCATATCTAAAATATAATTTTAAATCATAATGGGAATTGTGAAATAGAATCTTTATTTGAAAATTTTTTTAATGATTTTACTTGGGTAGTAAATGGGTTTATGGAAGAAGTTATGTAAATTAGAATTGCTTGAATTCACTTGACGTGTCTTTTTTCTTTGACTGTTTAAATTTTGTGAATTAAAAATGTTAAAATAAAATTTTAAATTTTTTTATTGATTCTATGTTAAAATGAAATTTTAATTATTACACTGGAAAATATCCAACAAATTTTTTAGATATGTTTCAAAATAAATATAATTCAGTAAGTAAAAGAATAAACGAAATTATATATTAAATCTAAGAAAAATATACTGTAAGGATTCTTCAATTTTGACTTAGTGTGAATTCATTTTAATTATTTTTAAAAGTTTCAAGTATTCTTCTACGAAATATTATTTGAATTTCCATAATTAAAATAATCCCTGATTATGTGAACGTGATTCTAATATTTGATTTTTTTTAAAAATCTTTTTTAACCTTTCTAGTTAAAAGTTTATAATAAATTTTATATTTATCATTTATCAAAAAATTAGTCATTATTTTTTAAAATTTTAAAAATGTTATTTTATCTAATGGCATTTTCCGAGTACAATATTTAAATACAGTAATTATCAATATAAAATTTCTTTGATTAAATGTATTTTACTAAAATTTGTATAAGATAAATAAGAAATATTTGTATGTAAAATTAATGAACAACAAATATTTTTCTGAGCAAAATTTCAAAAAAAGCATTTACTGTAAAGATACAAATTATTTACACATGGGTAAATAAATGAAAATAAAAATTTAAATTACCAATTTTACATTGAGATTGTAAAGAAATATTGATATTTTTACATGACTTTTTAAATCTCAATATGTGTGTGCTATTTTATCGATTTTAATACAATTCTTATGCCAAAAAAATTTCTTAAGCTTAATCATTATATTCTTAATTTTATAATATTTACAGACATTATTGTTAAAATTTTCTTTTAGATAAAATTAAACAAGAATATTTTTGCATAATTATTTTCAAAAGACAATTATAAAGATTTAAATCTTCTCAGAAACTCTTGAAAACCTTTTAAAGCATTTAAAATAATCTTATTGAAAAAAAACTGATAAATCCGGAGTGCTCTACTGTTTGTTAACTCCTTTGTTATACGATAAAAGATCAAAAATAATGTTCAATATTAATTTAACATTGTAATTAACTCATACTTTTTAAAACTATTGCAAAACAACTCTGTTACTTCATTAAAATTTGCATATACAGTAATTAAGTTTTTAAATAGAACAAATTTACATTCTTATTATAGCTTACTCTTTACAAAAATGCCTGAAATTGTTTTCATTATCTTTACATGAATATTTTTAACCTGTTGAGCTTACTTAATTAAATTACCTTAATTTTCTACTTAATAAGAGATTTTAAATGTTTTCTAAGAATATACATTCCATATTTTACATAATAATAATAGTTAATTTATTTCCAGACAATGGCTGGATTTACTTAAGACTCATATTGTCAAACGAAATGTTTTCATTTTCTAAATCTTTTAATCGTTATGAAAGACTTAATTAAATAAACTTCATTTCAACCAAAAATAGTTTTAACAATTTCATAGGAATAAAATATTTTTATTATTAAAATATAAAATTGAATTTAACAAATTGTTCTTATAGAGACATGAGAAAATGTAAATGAATTTATATTGTTCACAGCTATATTGATTTTCATATGTTAGGAATTAATTAGATTTATTATTTGGATGATATTTTTATTTTAATTTATTAAAATAAGATTGAAACTTTGCTGGAAAAAGATATCTTGCATATTAATATGCATTTTGAATTTGCTTTTGCCAGAAAAAGAGATCTTGCATATTAATATATATTTTGAATCACTTAAAAGACGTATTTTATTTTTGCCAACGTGTTTTTTTATTCATTGAAAGTGAGAAACCATTTTTGCGAATATTTGCGGATAAATAATGGATGTAATATCGCCAAAAAAATTTTCCCGTCATATTACGCCACGTTCTTTATGATTAGAAGTTTGACGACGCGACATGGAAATTATATTTGTTCTCCAGAAAAAAAAAAAAATTCTTCGTTGAATGTAAATTGTCTACTGCTGGTGGCGAAGTGGAGGCGAACAATTTCGGAAACTAAACAATAATTTGCGCCAGTCTAATGAATTATTCATGTAAGAAGCTCTCCGACATATTACGGCGAGAGGGGGAAAAAATTTGTCTCTCTAAGCATTTTTTTATTGTACACAAGATAGCGAATATGGCGATGAAACTAAATTAATTTACTTTTATTTGCTTTGCTTTTTCTTCTTTTCCTCTTGTTTAATATGATTCTTGCTGTCTCGTTATCTTCGATTTACCGATTTTGTTTGCTCTATATGTAATGCGATATATCAAAGAGAAGTTCCATTTAATCAAATGGCAACGCTTAATACCCCCAAAGGAGGCATTATATTGCACTTAAAGCGTTTGGTTAAATTTCTTGGGAGGGGTCCTTCTTCAAATGCGAATGGCTCCCGGCTATTTGATGGGAACTACTGCTATTGCCGTTTAATGTACTTTATTCTCAATTGGAAATGTAAAGCCTTTTGATTTGAAAATGATTTGATTATATCAAATCCAAACATTCACCGTAAAAGTCAAAATTTAATGGAAATAAATTTTAAAACATAACAGTGTAAACCGACAAGATGAATAAATAAACAAACTTAAATAAATCCTTAAATATAATTCTAGTTAATTCTTAAATTTCGTACTCAAAATCTTTATTATTGTTTTGTTTGCTAAAGTAGTTGTGGCTCTGTAAGTGATATTATTATGATAAGATAAATTTAATTTTTTTAAAGATTTATTTGTTTGATACACACCACTTGCTTTTCCAAATTATTTAGAGGATTATTAATTATTAGATTATTATTTTTATTAAAAATAAAGTATTTCCAAGTTATTTAGCTTTAACAATTTTATTTACATTACATTTATGAGAATTTCAATTTATTTGTTTATTTTTGACTTTTTTTTTATCGGTCTTGAATAAAACTAGACTGCATTTTCATACACTAAAATTATGTATAATTTACTTTGTTATTTAACTCAAAATAATTCTATATATAAATTATACATAACTATATATACAACGCATAAAAGTTATATCATTTTTTTGCAATCACAAAATAAATAAATTTAATTTAATGGCGGTTGCTGTAATTCACAATAACATTTGTTTCAAATTTTGAAAACAAGCTAACGATACTATATCCTAAATAAATTGACGTAAATTTAACATGAATTCTAATTTAAGTATCTTTTTTTTTAATAAAACCATAATCATAAAATTAAAATGATCCAACAAATGAAACTTTAAGATTTGTTGAATAGATACATAAAATCTTTCTGTAATAACTCTGGCGTATTTCATACATCAACCCTAATAGTTAATAATTCATTAGCAGTAAAAGCACGCTTCTCGTATACAAAGATCCCAGGCACTATTGAACAAAAAGAGATAGGTGTTTTGTTCTTGCTTTCTGTGTTGCATATTTGTTTGTGTGTCTGCTTGGGAATTTTCCGCGTTCTTTCCCTTCTGATGCAAGAATACAAACTTCTGTCAAAAAAAAAATATCCTCCTAAAGGCAATATGTGATGAAAGATCAAATCAGTTACAACCGTAAATAGATGTTAAGGTATCTGCTGCTCGGTATCAAGAATGCATGTTAAGACTCATCATGGTCTAGGTGTACAAAACTGCTCTTTTGATGAAAGATTTAGGATTCAATCCTATACAATATTGAAGAAGATATCAGTGTTGTGTTTATACTTTTTCCACGTATGTCTGTATATAGATAGTTAAATTTAAATTTCTCAGATTTTTCCAATTTCTATACGTAAATATACCCCATTATTTATGAAAACCTTCCCTGAAAGCAAGACATTGATTTCTGGATAATATACAAATGCCCCTTTACAGACTTCAGCTATTTGACTGTCCACTCCCCAGTGTCAAAATACCCAACCCACTTTACGATCTGAATTCAGAAATGCAATGTCCATTTTTGTCTTACATCAGTTTCTCTGTACATTGTACAACAGTCGGTTGAAATTGAGCCGTGAATCTTCTTCTCCAAATAGCATGATGTCACCACTAACAATGAAAGAAGCCACAAGCTAAACATATTTAAAGAATGTGCATTTTATAATGGCTGGTCAGAAGTTCTATTCTCGGGTTGGGAAAGGTTGACTCAACCCCTCATCTCTTCAGTGGGTGGATAAAGCTAAGTACAAAGCATGCTTGGGAGCTAAACACTAGGGGTTTCGCGTTAGACTGATCACCAAACCGGGACATTTCCTTTGCACTCCAAAGCCCTCGCTCAAAAAAACAAATATGGGCTCTGTAAGCTTTGGCCCTCTGTTAGGCTGTTGTGCCACAGAGTTTAGTTTAGCATTCTATAACAGCTGACAGTAACAAATATAAACTGAGTTCTTAATATCAAATAATGTTATTTAGTGAAATTAGTTTTGAGTTTTTAGGGATAAAATCTCTATTTCTGTGTCTTTTTATATCGAAAACGCGAATTGTAATGTCGAAAGGGACATGAAATTTTACAACTTACATGAAATTATATTTTTAAAAATGAAACAGTGAATTAGGCGTATGAAAATATTCAACGTTTTTAATCGAAAATAAAATATAAAAAATTATATTGGACTTACTTTGTTCTTTTTCTTATATTCATTAATTAAATACAACAATATTTAATCCCATTTTTATTTTTCCATTTTTGAAAACAAAAAAAAAATTTGACCGTTAATAATTTTAGTTGCATTTTTGATAACTTTTAATAAAATCTCCTTTTTAACGTTTTATTATTATGATTAATACTTTTACCTTAATACAACTAATATTTTAAATGAAACTTGCGAAGATTATTTTCTTTTTCGCTTTTGTAAGCACAGTTATTTTTTCTCCACTTCATATTTTTTTACTCATCATTCTTATTCAATTATAGCACTGATAATATTTTCTTTACTTTTTTGACGTCACCTCTACTTTATTTTCGTCGTTATTTTTTCCCATTTCTTAAATGATTATTAAAACTTAATCTTAATTTACCGGCATAGTTTTAATCCACCAAAAATGTTATGATATATTATCTACCATCTCGTTATAGAATGCCTATTTCTTTTTAATTTGCCTTTCCTAAATTTATACATTGTTTATAAGTCAGATATTAATTTGAGGAAATTTTTTGGAATGTAATATAATATTTTCGGAAATGGTTTTTCAAACCTCTGTTATTCTTCTAAGCCATACTTTAATTAAAATAAAATTTATGAGAACATGAGTTAAAGATAAAAATTTTATTATCTTAATAGTTTCTTATTAATTACATTGAGCTAATTTCCATGTATAATCTTTCAAAAAATTCTCTTTTCTCCGATATCATCGAATCATCATTAATCGTTATCTTTAATTCCTCATCCTCATTCAGGGTGATTTAAATTCTGCAAATTGGAGATGCATGGAATCGTTAACTTTACCCTTCTTGAACATCAATGATTTGAAAGAATCGTTCTTGAGATTAAGTCTTGAGAAATGTCTCGCTGCAGAAGACGAGCCTCACATTCCATGAAAGTATTTTGAAAGAATGGCTGTAATTTAATCTGAGAAAATGCGTAAATTTGTCTCTAGGGAGTACTAGATAATTCTCTTTAGTAGTCCTCCGCTTAAGTATGTATAGGGAGAGCAACGCCGCGGCAATAAACGTCTTTGCGATTGATGGAAGATCAACTACGTACGATAGTTAGAGATTTATGATTTTTACTAAAAGAAAAAAAAAACGTTATCAGGGTTTTCGAACAGATGGCCTGTGGGACATCAAAAAAATCTTAACATTAAACTGTTGATAAGGCACTGCAATATTTTTGTGATCTCGCTCATCTAACTGAAAATTTACCTCACGAATGTTTCCTCGATAATTCTTTTTAAATCAGCTTCAGTTATTGCATTTTAATCTATTCCTCAGATGATCATGTCATGCACATGAACATCTTGAATGTTGTTAATAATCATGCCACGAAATACCCCAAATACTGAAACTCATTTATATATATATATATATATATATATATATATATATATATATATATATCCACGTTATTTTTCCCGTAGTGCTTTTATTTGTTAGGAATGGTTGTCCTACAAATTCTACTAGGAGCTAAATTTCTGTAAGAACCGAAATAAAATTACTTAAATTTGTTTTGTCATGTATAGTTTTCAAAATATAAAAATTGTCTTTCTTTATTTGTTTAATAAAAATTTTATTTAAATGGCAATTAAGATATAAATATAAAATATTTTCACTTATTAAGAACTTTAAATTATTCATTTTATTCTTTTTTATGTGTTGGCAAGCGTTATATAATTTTTTATGTAATTAAACGTATTTATTTAAGTCAAACCATAAATTTCATTGTAGTTTTCTTTTCAAAATATGTTATTCACATTTTGATTTTTAAATTAAAAATTTAAATTTTTATAATTTTTTTTATTATTTTTCCTATTTATATAATTTATTTTTTATTACTCGAAAAATAAATTAATACACGATAAAATGATGACGATTATTGTAAATTTATAATGAAATTCTAAGAAAACCGATATATCCTATGTATATCAAATAAATTCTCTCAAATATGTAGATCTGCCTCACTATAAATGGTGTGTGGATTCTACTAATATTCAAAGATACCTTGAAAGCAAAGTCAATGAGGGTCTTACTAAGAAGTACATAACTTTACAGAGGAACATACATTTGTGTTGTACAGTACATTTCTAGCATTCTATATGAATGTAATAATATTAATATCGTGGTTATTTGAACATTTTAAATTAAAAGTATTTTTGAGGACGCGTGATAACATATTTTACATTTGTAATGTTACATTGTGCAGATGAAATATCCTTGCTATGGAATTAAAACATAAATGGATTGGAAAAAATTCAAACTTGTTAGCCATATATCAAGGGCATTCCTTGATACCCTATGCGGCTTTAAGTTATTTTAACTACACATGTTTTATATCATTTCAAACAATCCAAACAAAATAGTTTGAATAATTCCCTAAGACCAAATTCTATTATGAGGCACTTTCAAGAGCCACCGTATAAATTGCCTTCCTGGGGAAAGTCTTCCTAAAAAGTGGGCAGTATTATAATGTCAAACGAAAGGAGACACTGAAAACTCCCAAGCACCCACCCCCGACAGAAGTGAAAAACGGGAGGCAAAAGTGCAACGTCCATTGTTCAGCAGTGGCTGGTATCAATCCCGCGAGCATATGTTCCCTTAATTCTATCACTATGTTCCAGTGAACCCTCAAGTAGTTAGTTAAAAGTAGAAGATAACTGTTCAAGTTAAGATAAAATTTTGGATTTATATCTTAACTTGAACATTTATCTTCATAATGAATGAAAAGCTTTGCCAATTTTAAATATTGTCTATATTTTTTGATATGAACTTTCTCTCTTACCACCTTTCTAATTTTTTTAAAGATGCATATTTATTCTTGACTAGTGCAATTGCTAAGAACAAAACATTTTGTTTTAATTTAATTTTTGCTAGCTAATAGTTGACTATTTTGCAAATAGTCAAATATTAGCATGTACATTCACAGTGTCAGGGTATCCTTTGATATCTGCTTGAACTCATTCAATCGACAGTAAACACAAGACTCTTGACTTTAAGGGATTTCATCGTCGGCAGAAGGACAGCAAACACTACATCACAGCTAAGACGACCCCGCATTGTATTTTAAACTGCCCCATAAATGCATGAGCACAGTCTTGATCTTTACCCGGCCTAAGATCACGCTTCACAGGGTCGAATCAATAAGGGGGCCCCCCTTAATCTTGAAGCATGTTTGGTGGTGTTTATGGGCGGGATCGTGGTGTTATCATTCACCAGTGGATGCCGGCATATATAAACCAGCAACTCGCCCACGGTTCGTCGGTTTGATGTGTTCGCATATTTGTCAAAGTTAATTACCATTATTCGCCTGTGGGGAATAATCGACGGTCTCCTTGCTTTCCAGATCCACCCCTCTTCTCGAGTCTGAAACATTATCCAGAGGATGCTTAGAGCTTTTAGACCTGCATAATTCTAGGGTGGTTTCGGATTACATCGTGTTCACCCAGTGAACTCATCGGAATTGAGATGTTTGTATTTTTCTTTACAAACCATAAATTATTTCAGAACGTTGATTGATTCTCTGTGGCACTAATGAATATCTAAATTGAAATTTTTTGAGTTTTATTCATACGATAGTCTCTCTCTTTCTAGAAGCTTTGCATAAAATTAAGAAACAATTTTATTGTTCCTTTCTTTTTTTTTTTTTTTTTTTTTTTTTTTTTTTTTTTTTTTTTTTTTTTTGCCATTTATCAACTTTAAGCTTCTATAATCTGAATAAGGTATTTAAGTAGGAATAAAATATATTTAGAAATATAGTTTTTTTTTAAATTGTTGTTGTCGTGTGCCAGCCAGGCTGGCAATATGGGGTGCGCTGCTCCACTTTTCCAACTGAACCTTATTTGGTGTGGAGTCCGATTTCCTCAGTACATATATGCCATAGGTACCCGTTTATAGGGTAGACAACCATTCACACGCAAAGAAAGGACAAAGACAAGAAAGAGAGAGAGAGAGAAAGTACATTCATGCCCGAGCCAGGGTTCGAACCCATCAGGTCCCACCCATCTGTAGTGAGGTACGCTAACCATTAGACAGGTTAGGCGGCTTTAAAATTGTTCAATTTATAGTATGAAAAACAATGTAAAAGCTACCAAATTTGTCAATTTATTGTATATTTATTGCACAGGTTAGATATCTCAATTCAATTTTTAAAGTAATAAAAATGTCATCAAATTATTAAACTCCAAAACTTTTAAATCTTATCCGTGTAATTAAATGAATTTACAAATCATAGGTTTAAATAAAGGAAAGAATTAATGCAACAAATATAAAAAAAAATTTATAAGGAAATAAAATAAATTGTGTTTTATGCTCATGTAAAAACTAGATCCTATCTCCAACTTATCATAATATTTAACATAAATTATAACTATACTGAACATGTTTATTGTAATTACTGCCTTAAACTGGGAAGAATGTCTGTAAATCACATTTAAAAAAAATGGTTATCGAGTACCACACATATCAACTATATATTTTGATGCCTTTAAGGAAGTTATATCCTTTTTAATCTGAGGTCAATTTTAATCTTGAAATTGTTTTAAACAGCAATTTTCTATCAATGGTTCCAAATTAATTCTACAAATCATCGACATTTTTAATATAAATTATATTCTTGCAAAAAAATATATATTAGGAATAAGAATACATATGAAGTAAATTACATTATAAGTCGATGTTATAAATTAATAAATATGGAAGTTTTTAAGAACTCTATTTTACTTAATAAAAATGCTAAAAATGCTTATTTTAATTTAATTAAAAATACTTAATGTAATTTGTTAATGATTTGCTTGTAAAATGGCAAAAGAATTTTTTATTGGGGTTTTAATTTCTTAACTATGGAGAGGAATACTTTTTCATTAATAATAAATAGAATAAATGAATTTCGGTGAAATAAAAAAGAAGCTTCTTCTACTTCTTCTTAATGCAGACTTAAATATTTTGTGTGTTATTATTTTAATTAAAAAAAAATTCTCTCACAAGAGTGTTTTGTCATACATTTTAATAAAAAGTATATTTCTCGAAAAAGAAAGTCTCTGAAAAAAGAGTACCTCTTATTTTATTGAAAAAAATAAAAACATTTTCTTCAATTTATTGATTTTTATGCGGCATTGATTATTGAAGAAATCCTCTTAAAATGTTTCCAATTACTTTTTTAATAATCTATGCAAAATTCAGTACTGAAAAATAGCTTCTTCAAGTTTTACATTGATTTCTCTTCATTTTTTTTCTTTTAAAATAAACACTGATTTCTTATCGAAATTAAAATAATTTGAAAAGTATTGCACCTTATAAGAGACCTTATACTTACCACTTTAAAAATAAAGAAAAGTTCCCTGTATTTCATTTCATGGAAACGAAAACACTCAAACTTTTCGAACTAAAGTCTCACGAAATCATTATTGACTTTGACAAGTTTAGAAAATGCAGCTTTTTACAAAAGTTTGCCACCTTCACAAGACTCTTGAGGAAATTTCGAAATATAACACTTTTCCTGGAGAATCGATCTATTTTTGTTTTCTTCAACATATTGGCACGGAAACTTCAAACATAGTTTTTGTTTATAAAACAAAGAAGTCAAGGAATATTTCTCTTAAAATATCTCTTTAGTAGCCATTTTTATTGGTGAAACAAGTTTTTATTTTATTTTGGAAGTGTTTTCTAATATTTTTTTTTCAGAAATTATTAGTTTATCTTGATGTTGTATGTTTTCTAAGATTCGATTTTTCTGCATTCCTTGAGTGTTTTTTTCCCCTTTTTATTAGTAAACTTGTGATCTAGTAATAAAATTTTTCATTTTTGAAAATTCAATTTTTATATCTGAGAAAACATTTTCTTTCTCTTTATGTTGTTCAGATATAACTTGCTTAGGTTAATAATAATAAAAAAATACAAATTCTTGGTCATTATTATCAAATTTTATTTTATTTTAAAATAAACGTAATTAAAATTAGGGTATTTTAGATTTTATACCATTAAAAATTCCTTTGCACACAAAATAATAAATTTATTTACCCTAATTTATATGAATATAAATTTTTAATCTCATAGATAACTATATCTTTTGTTGATAAACTTAGGAGAAAATTAATACTACTTATTGATTGTATTTAACAAATTAAGAATAAGAATTATCTTTTGTTGCTCTAAATAGTAAACTATCCTGTAGAAACCACAAATATTTTCTAAAATTTTCTGATGTGTAACCAACTTTTTTTCCTTAACTTTTAGTCATCCTTGATAATGTTTCGGACAATTTCTGAGGAAGAAAAAGAAAGTTGTATATTAGATTTTAACGAAATAATAGGAGGAAAAGCGAAATCTGTTTTCCACCCTTTTCATATTACACCTAAAATAATTTGCAAAAATATTTAAAATGACCTTTAAAAAGAATCAATTTATGTAATAAAAAAATTCTGTCAAGGCATAAAAAGATAATTTAAAAAATTTTTCAAAATTACCAATTTCTTAATCTTTTTAATTTCAGTGACAAATTTATCAAAAATATATAAATTAATTAATCATTCAATTTAGAAATTAATAATTTTAAACATTTTTCCCCATTAAAAATTGCTTTAAATTAAGTAATCATTCGATTGAGTAATTGGTAACTTTAAAAAACATTTTTCTATTAAAAACTGTTTTCACTTAATTAAGTAATGATTAAGAATCTGGTTATTTGTATCAATATAATAAAGGTAACCAGTATTAATATATATAAATAGTTATATTCTAATAAAGGATATAAATAGTTAATTACTTACTTAACATGTAAGCACTAATTAATGAGTTTATATTTTAGGCTTATATTAAGCGATATTTTTATATCTCGTTATTATTTTAGTGATAACAGGCCTGTGAATTAGCATTTTATTTCTTTTATATAATTTACACATTACAATAAATTTGATGTTATTTCATTGCTAAATTATTGTTTTCAATTATTATTATACTATAGTTTTCATTATATTTCAAAATAAATAAATTATTACAATCCTGTTATATTTCTACAATAATATAATTTTTATATTATTTAGTAATTATGATAAATAATTGTTAATTTTTCCAGATACATCATATTAGACAATAAATTATTAATCTATAGACAAAAAGTATATTCCAGAAAACAAAAGATTAGTTTCAAGTATAAATTATAATTTTTTATTTAGTTATTTTTAAAACTTTTGGTTAAAATTTCTAAAACCTATAATTAGCATTTATAGCCTATGATTAGAATTTTGGAAACAATAGTAAAAATACTTTCTTTGATTTGTCAAAGTAATGCGTTGTCGCCTTGGCGCACAATTTTTCAATTTCCTTCAATAAATAGAAGTTACGCTATAATGGAAAAATAGAAATTTCCGTGATTGAATTTCATCTTCCGCTTTATGTTTCCTATTACAAGACAAGAAGAAAAGGCGGCCGTAAATTTACGAATGATCCGGAATTCTAAGATATTTATTAGAAAAGTTGTTGCGCATTTTACGAGCGGCTAACTCCACTGGCTGTAACCGTAACGGCACGTCCATTTTTCCACTCACATACCTTTCTTCTCACCCCGCTGAGTTTGTAGGTACAACCTGACGCAATAAAAGGAACAAAGCTGGATGAATTCGGCAGTAAAACCCGACAATTGGATCCAGTCTCTCAAGACTTGGCTGCACGTCGCCTAGCTTGGCAGCGAAGCAAAGTTTAAAGGAGGAAGTTAATTTCCCTTCCGCTTTTCGCATTTTTCAATTTATATTTTAATTAGCTGAACAAGTTAAATTTCGTAAGTGAAGAATTAGACGATATGCGTTAGTTAGAACTCGCGGAGTATTTGAAAATTCAACAATTAAAAATAGAGAAGGTAAACTTTATTAATTTCAAAAGATTAATTTTGTGAAACTTATAATGGCGCTTTAATTCAAAGGTGTTATTTCAGGAGTTGTGTTTAAAAAATTGTTTTGCCTTTTGTATTTAATGTACTTAATAGGCTTTCAAATGTATTCGCATTAATATTTCCCATACATTTGTTGATTATACTGCTTATATTTCATTGAAAAAGAAACTAATTCTATCTCTAGTAATTTTCCAAAACTTTAAGCATTTTCATTCACATTAAATGAAGCAATATGTTTAAATGATAGGTCTTTATATATTCTGCACAATAGGAACAATGAAATCTGCTTAATGAAAGGAAGAAAAAAAAACCCATTGATTAATCAGCGTTAATAGGAAAATGTATGAACAAATAATAAATGTAATTAGAAGCTTTATACCAAGGAATCAAGGTTACTTTTACTTCATTATTTCGAATTTTGAAAGCTCTTATTTACATTAAAAAAACGCATTTCACATTGAATATCAAGTGACATTTAATGATTTTAATAGGATAAAAATATGAAATAATAATTTCAAGCATTAATCATAATGCTTGATTTGCTTACAGAATGCAAGTTTTTTTTTAAACTTAACTATTTAAAAATTATTTAATATAAGTATTTTAAATTCATGGTTTTTATTTGGTATGGATTTTCTTATTCGTACGAGTCTGAGATCTTTTCTTTTATTCTCACTATCAAGGGTACGTAAACATCTATTTTTTATTTGTTGTTAGAATAATTACGGTGCCGTCCAATGGCTGAGTGGTTAGCGTTCCTGACTCCTGGGCTGTTGGTCCCGGGTTCGAATCCCTGTTCGGGCATGAACGTGTCCTTCCTTTCTCTCTCTGTATTTCTTTGTCCTTTCTTTTGAGATGATGGATGAATGCTGCCCACCTTATAAACGGGTTTGTAATGGTGTGACGTGGGTAATGCTACTCACCTCTGTGATTTGATTCACAGGGTAACGATAAATGAGTAGCAGTTTCCGGTCTTGTTGTGACAAAGGGTCAATCCCCCAGTTCCAGACGTTAGAAAAAAAAGAATAAATACGATATTTTACCATTCCTTTTGACAAAAATTCAATTATTTTAAAAGATAAATTTCAATAATATTATGGTTACAATTGCAATAATATTCTTTCTATGCTATGTTAAGGAAAATTATCATTATTATGCATGTATTTTTTTCAATTAAAAGAAGGATATCCTTGCCTCAAAATTTCTTATGAATGCGAGCATTTTTAGGTAGAAACATTTTAATAACCGGTAAACTATTATACATTTTGCTCGTGGTTAGAGTAAAAATCATTTATAATTTTTATATAATATATATCAATAAAATAGAGTTAATATATTATAAACTTTACGTCAGGTACCGTATACAATATATTATATTTCAAACTAATATTTTTTTATTATCAAATATCCATTATTCATATCCAGTTACCATCAAATAATATCACATGATCCATAAAAAAAATTTTAAAGAGTGAAAATCCCTTCAAAGTTGATATAGCAATACCATTCAAACCATCTCTGAAAAATACTGCAGTATTATTTCATTTTCTTTGCAAGAAAAAAAAATTTTTTTTTTCATCCCATGACAAGCCCATAACTCACACGAAGTCTAAGTCACACTAAAACTTGTATCATGTTTGGTAAAGTACTTCGAAAAGAAGAAGCAGGAATAAAAAAAAGAAGAGTGCTGCCTCTTGCGAACTACTCTCCAATAACATTGCAATTTTGACAACGTGCCAAAATCGCTAGCTTCCGCAGAATTTTGATGTTGATCCCCTTAGACTGGCTCTTCTATTTCGGAATCCATATAATGTTCTGGAAAGCCTGCAGAAAATCCAGGATACCAAACTGTCCAATCGATTGGCTTGGAATTCTTTCCCTTATAGATGGATTGTGTAATACGTGTACTGAGTTGTGGTAATGACCGAACGATATATTGGCACTTTTTTTTGTTGTAAAACGTTTATTTAATTCAAGATGCTTCGTTTTCATAGCTTTTGGTGCTTAGAAGAAAGTGATTATTATATTTGGTCCTTCTGAATAATTAACCAACTTCTCATTATTTAAACACCATTTTCTTGCCACCAACTGTACATTGGTCACCATCAATCAATTACATTAGTCAACCATACATGGGTCAAAAATGAAATAAATTTTTATCACTTTTAAGAAATTTTTGCTGAATTTTTTTCATGAAATTTGAATTACATCCCTACAGCCATGTAATTCTCCAAACATCTTTAATTTTCATCAATATAATGTTGATATGAGTTTGTAATGTTATTAATAAATAAAAACGAAAATTGTAAATAATCCTATTTAGTTTTAAATTAGTATATATTATTTTATTATTTCAACATTTTTTTTCTAATACATCCTACAAATATTTGTCCATTATTAGATATTATATTTTTAATTAATTTTGACATACACGCTTAATTCATATTAAATGTGAAAAAATATTTTAAATTAAAAAAGTAAAATTTTCTATCTTACTTTAACTTTTATTTAAACATGATGACTATAGGAAGCCTTTTGAAAATAAATTTCAGTATTTGTGAGAATAAAAAAAGTATTAAAGATATAACGTCACGAAATAATGTAAATTAGTAGATTAAAATCTTTAAAATATAAATATTTGAGATAAATTTGTTATTTGTTTACTAAAATACCAAATAAATAAGAAATGAAAAACAAATTTCTGAATTTTAACATATTTTTTAAACATTAGTTATTATAAATATGTTTTTTTTATCATCGTAATTAATATTTAGTGTTAATAAACCTAAAGAAAGGACAAATCAAATTGGATTGGTCAGAAATTTGTAATTTATTCAGTTTACATTGGATTAAAATGATAAATATTTTATTGGAAGGACAATTATATACAAGTTATTGTAATAATTAATATTATAATCTCGAATTATTTATATCAAATCAAAATTAAATATTTTTAAAGTCGGCAAAAAGTATCATTTGTGTTACAGAAGAAAATATTATTAAATGTACTAAAAATTGTGAACAATTTTGGCATTTATGCAACTATTTCATAAAACTATGTTAAATTAGAGTATTTGATATAAGTTTATAGCCGTGATACTAGAAATTACTTTGATGGATAATTGATAATAATTTTCTCCGGTTTTTTTTATGTCATTCATAAAATAATATTAATAAAATATTAAATTACATTCCTTCCAAAATTTAATTAAATTATGATTTTCTGATCAAAAAATATTATGTTTATTAATAAATTATATGTTGAGGTTCTCACAATTTAAATATTCGGAAATCCAAAACAAAACTAAAATCAATGGTTACATTTTATTTTTCTGTTAATTCAATTGCAAGTTTCATTTGAAGTTTCTTGATTTTTATTGCTTAATATGAATTTTTTTTTTATATTAAGGTCGTCTCGAACTAAAATTATATGCATAAATAAATGTTATATCAATGATTTCTATGCAATAATTATTATTGCACGATTAGTGAAGTCGTTGTTACTAATAACTCATCATTTGTAAAATTAATTAATAATATAATGTATTTTTGTAATAACTCTATTTTCATCCTCTCAACTTCACATTTGGCGAGCAAAAGCATATGTCGCCTCTCTCTCTGATAAAAGTAACCCTACATCTTTTATACCAAGCAAATATAGAATGTATCAACGACCACCATAACCGTTTCATTCTCTTTTTTTTTTTTTTTTCTCCTCACACACTTTCTACGTACTTTTGCAGTATTTGCCGCGGCACTCTCCCCCCTTTTCACCTTTTACTTCCAATTTCTTTTCTTTTATCAAGACGAAAAGGGGCCCCTCCCTCGTATAAAGGGGCCCAATAAATCAGGCTCCTGGCTTCATTTCGGGCACCTCTCTGAATGATTCGACCGCTTTTATTGTGTCTTTATTTACCCCGGGTTAGAGTGAGATAACGTTACTCGGGATGGTAATATTTCGTACTTTCCAAGAAGAGAAAAATATGCTTCCTCTTTTATACTGTTTTGGGTTTATTCACTAGTTGAATAAGCTCTTTCAGAAGAGAAAATAGGATACCACTAAAGGACGTAATGAAATTTGTTTAGTTTCAGCGTAATGAAAATTGGATGCAATTCAGAGTTATTTTGTTTCTTGCAAGAAAGAGAAATGTATTTAGTTAACTAAAAAAAGAGAAAACACTGTATTAAATTTATTACCTTTATAAGTTTTCTCCAGTGTATTCATACTAGATATAGTAAACGCTCTTGTTTAATGATATATGTTCTGCTATAGAGAAAGTTAAGAAAGCGTTTTATTTTTAAAGACGAGAAAGCGTTATTTGTTAATAATGTATTTTTATATATTACGTTAAAAATGTTTTTTACTATATAATATATTAAGGTTATTAATCTTAATTAATAAGTAATGAAAAATGTTTTAATATGTTACGTTAATAAAGGCTAATAAATACTTCAATAATAAAATATACATGAAACATTTGCAATTATACAGAAGACAATATGTAATTTTCTTTCTAATTTCATTAATATTTTCTTCTGCATCACTATACTGTGTTTATTTTAAGGTACATAAGCAGTTAATATATTTAACAACAATTAGAGTACCTGACTCTGGATGGGGAGGACCTGAGTTCAAATCCCGGCTCGGGCATGGATGTACTTTCTCTTTCTCTGTATTTCTTGTCTTTTCCTCAGATGATGGATGAATGTGTCCCTCCCTACAAACGGATTTGTGGTGGTGTGAGGTGGGTGATGCTACTCGTACCTCCATGATTTGGTTCACAGGTTCCTACCGGGTAACGATAAAATGAGTAGCAGTTTCCGACCTTGTTGCGGCAAATGGGTTAATTACTCAAGTGTGCCCGCCATTAGAAACAAAAAAAATATTTAACAACCTCTGCAATAATTTTTTAATTTAATCATTTCAAATATGTGCTCTGCATATACCCTTGTATTTATGGGGTTTAAAATGTTTTCTCTTTCATTAAAATCTAGTAATATTTTTTATTGACGCAAGGGCAATAGATTGGGATGGGAATAGATTTGTTTGAAAAAACAGAAATAATATTAATAATGACAATAATAGGGGTTTTTAAGGTATTAGGTTTAATGAATATAAAGTGTTCATATTTGAGGAATTTTGTATTTTTTATTTTTTCACATTATTTTTCGAAAAAAAATTTAACACAATTTAACTATGTAAATATATAGTTAAATATATAATAGTAAAATATAATATTTAACAATATATATATCTAAAATCTTTAACACATCTTCTGAATTATCTATATATTTATTTTTATATTGTATACATAAATAACTGCAAATTTATAACAATAAATATTACAATGAGCTTTTATGCAGATGCAAGCAATAAAAAATATTAAATTTTATTATTAAATCAAAATAAAAATTTGACACTTGTAAATAACACAAAATTGTTTGAAAAAAATTAACCTGAGAGAAAATAAATTGGAGAAATATTTCTTTAATTTTATTTTACATATTTCTTAATTTTTTTCTTTTTTTTTTTAAAAAAAAAGAATGAATGGAAAATATTTTTTTCTGTTTACAAAATTTAACTTCTTTTATTAGTTTACTTTACGTATTCAAGGAACAGCTTTTGACAAAGCAATATTTCCAAAATATTGCTTTCCTCAAAATAAATTCGGAAAAAATTTCTTGGAGTTATAAACCTCTGAGGAATTTCATAACACAAACTATGAGAGAAATATTTCTGAAAGTTCAGTGAATAATATTTTTCTGATTCTTTCAGCTAACAAGGTTTTAAGATATTGAGATTGTTTTTTTGTATAAAAAAAATAATGAATAAACACTCGAAATGCTCATTGTAAGTCGAGAGAATTCAATATTTGGATTTCTACATCATTGTCTTTAAATGAGACATAATTATAAAATAAGCATGCTTTAAATAAATTATAAGTTGGTTTCCTTTATATATATATATTGCTGAAATCATATATTGTTGTTAATAAATAAATGAGACAGCTACTAATAATATTATTTAAATTTTGTTTTGCATATTTATAAAAATGTAGTTAGAGTTGTCATAAAAAATGTTGTGGCAAAAATATTAATTATCGTTATGTATAAAGCAAATCTGGTGATAAATTTAGCAAAATTCGCTGAAAAAGTACGTTATGATTAATTTTGTTGGTTTTTAACTGTTAAAATACAGTAGTAATTTGAAGAAAATAAGCAGCATCTAAAGTGTCATCGTACAGAATATTTTCATCTTGTGAACGGAAACAAAATACATAAATCTTATTAAAAACATAATTTTCAAAATTTTTATTTTATGCTGTTTGATCTTTGTCTTTGGTTTCTCTAAACTAAATCATGATAATTCTGAAAAACCTACATTCTTATAGTTATTTTTCTCTAATTATTAAAAATCAAATTGTTTTTCATTATATTTGTATTTTATAGTTACTTAGCTATACGTCTTAAGCTCAATTAAATATATTTATGATTTTGTGTACCTGATAAGAGAACCGTAAGTTATTTCCAATTGAAACAGTCTATATAAAATTATGCTGATAATATACAAGGTAAATAAGAAAAGTTCTTGTTGTTTTTAATGACCCAAAAGAACATGACCTACAGAAAGTGTACCCTATTGTTAGTCTTCGAAGTTATCACAATCAGCATCCAGCACCTTCTTCCAATGTGTCTTCTATAGTGCAATCAAACCCTTTGCGGTAAAACTTGAAGGTTTTGAACGCAAAGAAGTCCGTGAGTGATTGGCTGAGGTCTGCTTCATTGGTGAAGGGTTTTCCACGAAGATAATTGTCTTAGAAATGGAGCAGGTGGTAATCTGATGGGCAAAGATCTGGTGAGTAAAGAGGAGGACATAAAGTCTCCCAGCTGTGTGGTATTCTAGGCGACCCTTTCTATTAACCTCCTTCTGTTGCAATGCTTGTTGCACACGTTTCAATTGCTGCAAGTACAGGTTCGCAGTAACAGTTTGGTTCTTTGGAAGCAGCTCATAGCAAACCACTTGACGACTAGATCACCAGACACAAAGCATAATCTTCGTGGGTTCATAGGTAATCTTGCTCTGAAGGATAATATCCTGAGTGATAATGCTGCGGTATCATTCACATCACTATCCCCAAACGTTTGACATGTTTATCAACTTGCATATAAGACATCGTACGAGCTCCTACGACACATCCATTTCCCTTCGCTACGGTGCGAGTTACTATTGATGAATGAGCGTGATGGACTTTTTTTATTACGACTGATATTCCTACACTCGATTGACCGGTGTCTCAATCATGCCATACACTACTTTGCATTTTTATTCTTACTTCATTCAATGGCAACGCGAAATTGGCTAGAAATTTCTTGTTTATTTTACAGTTTGAGTGAAAATCGTTAAACGGGAAGTTATGGATCTTTTGGCTTGTAAATTGAAGTTGAAACGCTCCCTCTTTTGTTTTTATTTCCTATATGGTTATCCTTAGGAGAACAATAATATTTTATCGCAGAAATTAATAATTTCTATAACTATACTTAATCTTATTGATTTTTTTCTCACTTTAGTTCCAGCTGGTTTTTTCCTGAAGTGTTTCTGAGTGAGTCATTTCTGAACGTGAACAAGGCATCACTTAACTTTTATATTTTTTTTATAAAATTAACATGTGTCTATTTATATCTTATTTCAATGATTTTCGAGAAAATTTTATTAGTGCTATTTATTTATGTCCTCTAAATAATAATTGCCAAAAAAAAAAAAAAAAAAAAAGAAAGGAAGAAATATAAATTAGGCTGAAACATTTTTAAAATAGCTTTTAATATGAAAAAGAGAATCATAATTATTTATGAAATCATGAATAAATGCCTCGATTTTGTATTTATATAACGTATATTAAAAAATATATCTATCACTGTGGATAATTGCATAAAATAAAATACATTTCGAAAGAACATTTGATACCCATGAAATTTCCCTTCAATTTTGAAATACTATATATTTTAAGAAATAAAATATTTCATCGTGTTACATATTATAATTTATTATCGTAATAAAAAACACAATTGTAGCAAAATTTGCTGATAAGTTCAAACTTATATGAATATCATTAAAGGAAATTTAAAATGCCTTTTCAGAAAAAAATTTTGAAAATGAGAAGAGTTGAAATTACAAAAAAATTATTTTTTTAAAAAAAACTATTCCTTGCGTTCTAAAATGAAAACTTTTCTTTAAATTAAAATTTCTGTTGCAAAACAAAAAAAAGTAATAAGAATAATTTATGTTCCAGATGATGTCATAAAATTTCAAGGTCTTACTTTTGTGTGAATATTCTGTTTTTTATCTAACGCTGTGTTTACGTTGTAATCTCATTAAAGAAAGATGTTCGTTACAGACGATAATAATAATTTCCCCAAAAACAACAGTTTATGCTTTGGCGATCATACATCATTACCACCATCACTGGGGTGGGGTGAATGAAAGTATTACATAGGGAGGGGAGTGAAAAAGCTCCTCCAAGATTAAATATTCATTATTAGTGTTGCCGTTAATTTAATAGGGCCTTGCGGTTAATTTGCACTGCTACCGAATCCACGAAAGTTAAGGAATGCGGCTTAATGTAAATGTCGCACCGTTACCTTCAACCGTGACTGCTGTGGTTGGCGGAATAGGGGGAGTGGTGTCGTTGTAATGACCCGGTTCGGGGATGACATGTGTACGGGTGGGTGTGAGGGGGTTAATAACTCGAAAATTCTTATCACGCGTTGTATGTTTTCAGTGGTATTTTTTTCATTCTTTCTTCTGTTTTAAGGTAATGTCAAACTGCTTATGCAAATTCAGGAGGAGAGACAAGAAATTCCTTATTTTACAACCTAAGTTTTTAAAACCTGCACTGATTATTGATTTTTTTTATTAAATTGTTTTTCTTTCATAAAGTTAATCAACTAAATGTTAAACATGCATCACTTTATTTTTTTTTTATTTGAACCACAATTTTTGATCTGCACTTATTAATTTTACTCTTTTAAGTTAGTTTTACGTAATGCATATATAAATATATAATTTTAAAGTAAACATTATACTAATAAGTTTGATATCAAATGATTTTTTTATTATCAGTTTAAATCAATTTATTGATTTCTTTATTTTTTCATAAGCAACTATGCTATAATTTTTTTTTCTATTTTTCACAAAAGTTCTCTGTTTGTTATCGAATACTAAAACATCATGCAAATATAGAATTTTTGAAGATTATATATGTTCTTGAATGAAATTAATGTTTTCCTTTCATATTTCTCTTAAAAATGAAAATAGTTGTTATGCAATCGAGTTTAGACATGTTTCACCCTGAGGAAAAACTCTGAATATTTGTATTTTCTTCATTCGACATTCCACGTTATGTGATTGCTTTATTGATTTTTAAGCTGTTATAGTATTTTAAATAAATTACTGAATAGTATTTTTGCTGCCAAGCGTAAAAGTATATGTTTTCATTATAATAGCGTTAGGTTTTTCCAACAATAAACTCTGAAAAATAATTTTAAGCTTAGAATTATTATTTACATAATGCAAATATATAACAATGCGTTCTGAGAATTTATTCCCGAATATAAAATGTTTAACTTAAAAGTTTTGTTAAATTCTACTATATATCAGCCTATGCATAAAATACTAGTAGTCAGCGTTCTGATTAGAAAGCTGGCCATATTTGCGTTTGTGAGTCAAAAATATGAATTTCTTGTAATTCTATAAACTATTTTTCAGAATTTTTTAAATCATTCGTTTTTATTGCTATTTAATGCTACAGTAAATGCTAAAAATATTTTTTCAAAAAATGTACAATTTTCACCCCCCAAAATAAAAATTTAAACCTTTATTTTGAAAGCTTGTGAGTTAAGCTCAACGTAATTTTTCTGATTTTTTTATTTAATAAAATCGAAAAGCATTTCTAGTTTAATATAAGAGCTTTACGACTCTAGGGGAAAATGAAAAGAAATTAAATGAAAAATTGACTAGATAATGTTGTATTGCTCATATGCTTTTTGTATTTGCTACAAAAAATGAAATAAATAGGTTATGAATATAAACTTTTCTGCATAAGAGAAAATGCGAGGGGAGTGTATCTTTTTAGAGTAAAAATATTTGAGAATCTCATCTCATATTATTTTACTACCGATTTGGAAAATGTTTTCCAACATCATGGAGAAAATGGGCGTGTGGCAAATTCATATGTTTTTGCCCGAAGCATCAGTTAAATCAATAATGTACCCCATAGCTTTGAAGTCGCCCTAATCCGAAGAAATTTTATGTGTAAATATAACTGCAAACTGTTGTGTTTGAAGAATGTGAAGAGTTGAGAAAAATGGAAATCAAAGTTATGAATAATGTATTATGTTAAGGAAAACTCGCGATATCTACTACTAAATCGAAATCAGATACTTACTTTAAAATGTTTTTGTTTATTTTATTTGTACATAAAAAGCTCTCCTTTTACTAAAATCGCTTTCCCTGAGATACCATTAACTTACAAGATAGGATTTATATCGAAATGAAAAAAATGCGGGGCCACCCCCAACAACCGCTATGGCTACCATAGCAACGAAACAGAATTTTACCTCCCCCGCTGTCCCTCGCACATTCCACCCTGTGTGCGAACCATCCCTTTTAACAATGAACTTCCAGAAAAATCACTTCCTCCCCCCTGCTGGAGGTGCACAAAAAAGTGAAAATCTCCCCTTCTTCCCTGTATAGTGAGTTTACGGTAGCAACACACTGATTTGTTGGGTTGGGCCTTCTATCAATAAAAAATAAAAATAAAAAAAATTCTTGAACCATTCTTAGTGGGTTCTCTTGCAATTTGTCCGCAACGAAACGGTACGAGAAAGAGAGGACTCAAAAAGGGGGTGGGTATATATACCTGAAATGAGAAAGAATGTGAAACTTTTTTTTTATTTCTCTCCATATTCTTCCCCTGTGTGATTGAGGGTAAGGGGGAGATCACGACTCCATTTGCCATCAGCGTATTATTTTTTCATTTGGTTTTTTTGTTTTTTCGGGGGAAAGGTCCCTTGCCACTAGTAAAAGATCATGAAGCCGTCATTATGATTGACAGTCAAAGCTGTTTTTGTTTTGTTTATGTAGTTTTTCTGAGCGGCTTTGTTTTATGGAAGTTAGAGAAAACCGACTGTTCTTTTTCTCTTATAAAGAGTCCATTTAATTAATTATATGCGTATATACCAGCAAGGTACATTTTTAATCTTTAACTAATGCATACATGTGATTACTTGTATTTCTTATTTTTTGGTATGTCTGACATGAATATAACAATGCTAGTTTATGTTGATTAAAAAAGCTACATGAAAAATGTGAAATTTATTTAAATAAAGAAAAAAAAGCTTTTTTAAAATCATATTTAAAATTTTACCCAAATAAAATACAATTATTATAAACTATATTTCATTTGACTTTTATAAATAATCATCTAAGCAATGGTTGGAGGCCCTAATTCATCATAGAAACATGTTTTATTTACCCAGTACTATCTGCTACCTAATTAATGTTCAGAATTTTAATTTTACTTTTAAAAGACTGGGAACGAAATAACACGTCCAAATTAAGTTAAATTAATGGCTGTATTTGCACTACGGTAAGCCGTTAAGACACTTACTGTATTTAGGCATATAAATTTAACTTTCAGGTGGCATGAATAATACATATTTTATGTGTTTATTTACGTCGCTTAAGAGTAGTAGTCCCCATCTCAACTTAAGCTGAGTGTTTTTCCTCTTCAGTATTACCCACGGACCATTTTATGATGATGGAACTTAAATGGAGCTTCTTCCCTTCAAAAAAGCATCTAAGTCTTCTTTCATAAGAAAAGACCATCGTAAATAGTTCTTTATGAAAAGAAAAAAGCTGCCGTGAAAAATACATTATTGAATGTTCAAAAGTATTTTGATAAATAAAAATATTACTGTAGAAATGGAATATATAAAAGATACTATTTGTTAAATTTTTTCATTTTCAGTCTTAAAATTGTTTTTTGCTGGAATTCTTTTGATCAACAGCAGAATACAAAGCAAAATATTTTTCATCGAAGAAATTCACTTATCATCACAAAGGATTCAGTTTCTCTTTTTTTTTTTTTTTTTTTTTTTTTTTTTTCTTTTAGAGGTTACTATCTAGAGTTTTGATACATTTTCTAAAATTAATAAATGGCTATAAAAACAATAAATAGTTCAATCCCTTGGTTTAAAAAAAAACCATATGATTTTTTTTCTATAAATCTTTAATTGTTAAGATTGGTTCAAAAGAATTTTATTAAATTCTTTTTAAGAATTTTATTAAATTTTCAATCCCTTGGTTTTAAAAAAAAACCATATGATTTTTTTCTATTAATCTTTAATTGTTAAGATTGGTTCAAAAGAATTTTATTAAATTCTTTTCATTTTAAAGTTCCACTATCTCTTGATATTTTTTTGTAATCATCAAATGATATTCTTACATCATGATAAATAGAATGTGATCGGTGTTTCATCATCGGAGTTAATTTTCAATGTCTCACAATTAACTTGGTTGAAATTCTTTCTGTTTTTAAAAATACGATCGAAATTTTTTTTGATATTTTTTAAGTTTATTCTAGACAAAACGACTTCTAAAGACAGGAGAAAGAAGTAGTCTTACAGTTTATATAGTTAAAGTTTCTCATTTGCAAAGAAATTCCCTCAATTTTTTTAGTGATAATTATCTTAATGCACTTTCGAGTGATTCTTATTCAAATGCAGTTATTTAAATAAGACAATTACACTTCTCAAAACAGTTATAAGTTATTATGAGTTCAATAGGAGATAAATATGTAATCTATGATATTTTAACATAAATGAAATAAAAGATATAAAGAAAAATTGCTAAGTTAATGAAGGTTGAAAAATACAGATTTGTATACTGGATTGAAAATTATTCATTTTGAAGAAAGATTAGAAAGAAACCTTTCCAATTGTGTCCTATACAATTAAAAAGTAATATGAAAGATGTAGTGATATGTATTGTGTACGCTCGGTTTGAGTAAAAATGATGTCCCCATAATGTGATTAGAATGATTAATAATTAGTAGAATCGCGTTTGCTATTTATAAGCGGGATAAATATAATCTGCTGTAATGGAAGTGTTCAGAGTATCTCTAAGTGACGTTTCAAGGTCATAAGATCTGTATTAATAAAGAAGAAATGTTTACCGAAGATCATAACAAACTTAGGAGAGAACAATACAAAATGTAAATCTCTATTTAGCTCTAATCATTAAAAAAGATCACGCTATAAGCCCTATTTTATTTTGAAAAAAGTACTTTAAGAGTAATTGAGTAAAACAATTAAAAACAGATAATATTCCCTCAATCTTTTCTAATTTCATTTCTTTTAAACAGTTTTAATACATAAAAGCAAGTTAATTTTTATTTTTATATTTAAATGGGATATAAACTAAATATGAAAATTTTTTAATGTTTCAAATAAATATTTTTGTATTTTTTAATTTATGTTGCCTTCTTTAGATTTCATATGTTGTTCAAATTTATTGATTTTATGATTGAAACTAATTTTTCCTAAGAAAAATACTTCAACATCTTAAACTCATCATTTTAAAATTGAAATTTGCAGTAGAAATAAGAAAAAAAAATTGTCTCTGATTTAGCATTTTGTTAACAATGAAACTATGAGAAACAGTTTAGATAACTTAACTTACACAACCCATAATGCTTAAATATCTTACTGCTGTTTATTTCAGTATCCTCCCGAAAAGGAAAAATGCACAGCGAGATTTAATCCTTTTAATTCGGGCCTAGAACTCTTCTTTAAATTTTTTTTATCGATTTTCACCTCGTAAATAGCAAGAAACAATAACTTCATAGTTCAGTATTTTCGGAGGACTCTCTTTTTCAGCTACTAACTAATGAGTTGTTTAATGAACAATTGAAAACAATCTCAAACATTACCTAAATTGCATCTGTAAGCTGTTTTTTAATTCTCAAACGCAACAAAATAAGAGCGTGAATAATTGTTTCGAAAGCCTTTTCTCTAATTGCAACCATGACGAATCGAAAACAAACATATAGATGTTGAAGCTAAACACAAATGGTTCTTTTAAATACAATGGATTTTGGCGTTATCAGAACTAAATTCATGACTTCACATATCAATATTTCTCTGTGATACCTATGTTGACTTCATTTTTCTCTGTAATTTTATAATTCAACACTTTCCCTGGAAGTCAAATAATATTTTATATTGAATTTTATTCGCTTAGTAGAAAATCGAATGACAACTTAAAAAAGAAAACGAAACATTTTGCATTATTGAATATTTAAATTATGATTGCATTTTAAGAGATATATTTAGCACCTTATCAATTCCATTTACTTAGAATTTACATAAAATCAATGACGTGAAAATTAAATACTTTCATGTATTCATTGAAAATATTGAATTCAAATTAAATATAATAAACACGCATCAAAGCTAAT